>CM039598.1:67885870-67913517 GCA_022457205.1 Saccharum spontaneum
CTGTCGGTCGCTGGGCCGCCGAGCCTATCAGGTAAGCAGGTAAGCTTTTCTTCTTTTTTTTTATTTATTTCTTTTCTCTATTTACTGGTTTCAAAAATTTCTCAAATAAATTTCTCTAATAAAATAAAACAAATCTACACCACATAACAAAATAAATGCAACAGCATGAATGCAACACAAAATTTATTTTATTATTATTTTAAATTGGCCATTATTTATTCTCTAATTTATTCCAATTTTGTTCTCTCTAAAATTTGGGTGTTACACATACTAGACAACATTATACAAGCACTATTCAAATAGTTCCAGTAGTTTAACTTTCAGAAGGAAGATTGTGTTTTTTTTTCTATTTTTACCTTAAGTTTACAGGATAATTAAATTCATGTCTGAGTACTACTCAAACTATTGTTTGGCCAGGAAGTAATTACATATATGTTAGTGTATGAGCATCTCTTCCAACATTATTCTTGGTGACGACGACACACTTTATTGCTTCTTGGAGCACTAGATGGCTTTAGTGTCTCTCATGGATTTTCACTTTTATGTGGACAGGTACTTTATTGTTATTGATGATATATGGGAGCCAGAGTCTTGGGAAACAATAAAAGTAGCCCTAGATGGAAATAATGGAAGTAGAATAATCATAACTACTCGTAAACTTGAAGTTGCTAGAGAAGCTGGTGAGGTTTACAAGCTACAACCACTGTCGTCTGATAACTCCAAAAGGTTATTTTATATGAGGTTATTTGGTGGTGAAGACAAATGTCCAAATAATCATTCACATGAGTTGTCAGATAGGATTCTAAAGAAGTGTGGTGGAGTTCCACTTGCTATCATCACATTGGCTAGTTTGTTGTTGGGTAAATCAAGAGAAGAATGGATTGAAGTGTGTGTATCTCCTGGTTTCTACCAAGATAAGGATGATGGGCATATGAAAAATACCATGCATATATTGTCTCTTAGTTACTATGACCTTCCTTCTCATTTGAAGACTTGTTTGTTGTATCTAAGTGCATTTCCAGAAGATTCATTTATTGACAAGGATTCATTGATATGGATGTGGATAGCTGAAGGCTTTGTTGAGAAGGAACAAGGACGTGGGTTATTTGAGGTAGGAGAGGAATACTTCCATGAGCTCATAAACAGAAGCATGATCCAGGGAGGGGATTCTAATGTCATTGGCATCATGGATAGGTGTCGTGTTCATGATATGGTGCTTGATTTCATCGTTTCCATGTCATGTAAGGAAAACTTTGTCAGTGTTGATGGTACACAATCACAAATCCAGGCACGTCGATTAGCTCACAAAAACATAGAACTAGATCCCACTCAAAATATGAACCTGCCACAAGTGAGGTCATTTATAGTGTGGGGGTGGTGTGATATTGATAAGTGGGCTTTGCATCCAAGGTTAAAACTCCTTCGTGTGCTAGCTTTGGACTCCTGCACATTTGAAGAAGGATGCCATAACCTAGAGCATATTGGAAATCTACTTCATTTGAGGTACCTTGGGATACGAGGTTCAAGGATTGAAAAGCTCCCAGGAGGAATAGGGAAACTGAAGTTTCTACAAACATTGGAGTTGTGTAGTACTAATGGAGACCTGGAGTTGCCGTGTAGCATTGGCATGCTCACACAGTTGGTATGCCTACGTGCTCCGTCTATGACGGCACCAGAAGGGGTAATAGGGAGGTTGACTTCACTGGAGGAGCTACAGATAGAAGCACCTTGTGACAGTGTTGAGTCCCGGAGGCAGTTTGTGAAGGATCTAGGCAACCTGCGTGAACTCAGGGTACTTGATATCTATATAGATGAGAGCATGAATAGAGATTTGGTGCAGTCTCTGGGCAATCTCAAGAAGATGCAACATCTCACACTGGGTAATTCAATTGATACTATTAATATGAATGCCTGGGATGCAGCAGTACCCTCTCGAAATCTCCGAAGTTTGTTTCTTGATTATGGTATGAGGTTTCCCAAGTTGCCATCATGGATTAATTCTGCGCATCTTCCTAGCCTCTCCCACTTGGAGATACATGTGTATGATGTGGATGACCAGAGTCTCAAGGCACTGGGCAGATTGCCAGAGCTCTGTTACCTCAAGCTGGAAACACATACAACGGCAACAATTACTGAGGCAGATGGCTACTTCCAGCAGTTGAGATCCTTGATGTTGCCTCATTCAACGGTCGTCTTTGTAGCCAACGAAGATTCGACTCCTTCGTTTACTATCTGCTCTAAGTATGAACCAGTACCAGCCATTGGTAGAAAAAGAAAGAAAGATGACTGTAGAGTAGTAACTGCCGTTGTTGTTATGCCAAACCTCGAGGAGCTTCAGTTTAGTGTAAGTGTGGAGGAATTGATGGAGAACAACGTGGTCAGCTTTGAGGGTCTCGGGTTGGATTACCTCCCGTCGATTCGCAGAGTCAAAGTTCACTTCTGGTGTGACGGTGCCTTTAAGGAAGACGTGGAGAGAGAGGAGGCTGCACTGAGGGATGCAATTCAAGTCCATCCCAAATGCCCCGCACTCCAAACTCTTCACCTTGGTATATATAAGAAGAGGTACGTACCTAGCTAGTACTTACATGCATGTATTCGTTTGTGGATTCAACAATGAGCTGCTCCCTCCCCTGTTCTTGTTTTAACAAAGAAATCCAATTACAGACAATTGGATGATGACGCTTCAGCCAGCAGCCACGCAATGGAGAGGACGACGGAGAGGCCGTGGTGCTAGCTAGAGCTAGCTGCTAGCTTTGCTCTTGGATGGTAGGTTCCAATGATCTCTGCCATGGCATAGTCTTCGATTTTGTCAATTGCATTTTCTGCTTCGTCTCGTACCACATAGACACTTATCCGTTGAGCGTTGATTCAATGCTGCAACATGCAGATTTAAGCGTATTCATCTTGAGTACCTTTTGCTCTATAGCAGATTCCCAGATCAGAGTTGCTGATGCAAGAAGATTGCAGCTGTAACTGTCCAATGCATCCTCTTGGATTGATGACTGTCAAGGTTTCAATCTACTGCTGCTTCAAACATGTAAATACCTGCTCATGCTGAGCTGCTGCTTGTAGTTTTTCCTGTGTTATTTCCTCACTTTAAATGTATCGTGTGCTACGTGCAAGTAAATCTGGGACATAAATTATGTTGTGCTAAATTGAAGGAGGCACATGCTGTCACCGTCGTTTTTATTTATTGTCGCCAAAACTTTTTCTCGCTAGCTAGCTAGGAGTGGACACCACATTCTTTCTTCTCCTGCTTTACATCCCAAGGTTTCGTCGCTGGCCAATTACCAGCAGCCACGGTGAGTCCGAGTAAGTGACACACTGAAATGCAGAAAGCTTAAAAGCCCACTTTTGATTTTTTTTCTCAAACGTGCCTCAGGAACGGTATTCATTAAGTAGGATCATAGAGTTAACTCAAACTTACAAATAACACCATGGTAATCCCACCATTACCAAAGCCAAACAACCGACGAGCATCAATCTAGTTTTATTTACATAACACAAGGGTAGCGATGTTAGGAACTAAGGAGACTAGGTGAATACCCCCCGTGTTGCCATGGAAATTGCTGATGAGCCCTCCGTGACCAAGTCTAGTGGGAAGTGAATTAGGTAATGACCATCGTGGAACAATGAAAGCCAACTCGTGTAGGTATAGCTTGAGGCCGTGAGTTCGCCTCGCCATGACCATCAGGCCCTACCTCTTTTTCTCTCGTGTTTATCCTAGCCACCTTGTATGCTTGTACCACATGGACCTTGTGTTCCTTCGGATCTAGCGGTGACAACCGCATCACTATGAGCCTTGTGCCGATTTAGTTGCACAGTAATGGTGCCCTACGAGTGGGTTTAGGTCATGGGATCGTGTCCTCTTTCTCCCAACCTTCATCCGCTCCATGACAAGTTGGTCGAAAGAGTGCGGATCCCATTCTTCTCTCTTCTCTTGTCCTCGATCCCCGTCGATCCAGTAAGATGTGGATTGAGCCCTTCATTTGTGTGGTGTTTGTTGCTCTCTTGATTCCATTCCTTCAATCCGTGTTGTTGCTATGGCAAGTGGATTAGAGGAAGATGAATCTCGTGTCCCCCTCTTTTTGGTTTTGCCATGCTTAAGCCCATGTATGCTTGTACCTATTTAGACTGTAGCATTTATTTGGTTCTTGTGGTGACAACCGCACCGCTAAGAACCCTAGGGATGTCTGCATTTAGTGCACCTTGGTCCTGGTACCCTACAAATAGCTTGAGCACTCGTGTTCTCTTGTGTGTCGCTCCTTTCAATGCCCCGTCTTAGCCATGGCGCGTGGATTGGAAGAAGTAGACCACTGCCTTTTTATCTTCTCTCCCTCGTTCCACCCTCTCTTGGTTCATGTCAGTTATAAAGAGAGACCAGAATTGCTTCTTTTTCCCGCTTAGCTACTCTTTTTGATTCCCGTCAATCTCCATGATGCCCGGATAAAAAGGCCACGAGCCATCGTGTTCGCTTAAGATGAGCTAAGCACTATGCCAATTTATTAAAGTCGTACAGGTCAACACGATCGACCTAGGAAGTTCTGGCTCGGCTAAGACTTAAGCTCATGCTTAGCAAACCACCACTTCTGTTTCTTTTGGCACAGGGATCGGATATCCGCCGAGAGGGCTAAGTCATTTTTCCTTTTGTCTTCTTTTGGTGTAGTTGTTTCTTCCCATGCTCTGTTGCCTCTTTTTATAGCCCTTCTAGGTTTAGTGGTTTGATTGCTTCTGTCTTTCTTGTCGCTCTTTCTAGGTAGTTGCGTCGAGGATAGCATTGATCGTGCTGGAACCCGTTGGAGGAAGGACACGCAAAGGACAGCAAGACTTGGAGAAAAATAACTACAAGTACGCTGAGGATCTTAGAGATGACATCCAATAGGTGCCACGTCCCACCCAACCTCATAGAATCCTATTAGACATGCTACAATATAGATGCTAGTGCTTTATTTTTAACCAAATTGAACTGTGATAGGTTGAATGGTAGATTTGTTTGTGAGCCACTACCTTGTCGCAACCTATGCCCTTGCACACCCACTGTTAGGCTAGACGCTCGCTTACTACTTACTGTTGTACCTCTACTACGAATTATATCTGTGATGTGATGCTTGGTGGAGGATTGTTTGTGAGTGGCTAAGGCACTTGGTTGCCGGTAATGTGGTAATAATGTGATAACAACTTGGGGAGATCTTGGCGTGCGTCTTGGGTGTGTGGTGAGGGTTGAGTCGATCGGGCAGGATCCTACGACGAGTCCTTGGGACAAGTCTTGCTGAGCGAGTGTGTCCGGGGCACTCCCCGCGAGAGGTACCTATGGTGGGCACATGTGTGATGAGTGGATCTCGGGGTGGAGTGTCTTTGTGGGATGAAGCCCCGGGATGGAGGTGCCGCTGAGGCATGGGGCGTCGGTTAACCCCATGTGAAGATATCCTGTCCGGTCCCCCTAAGAACTGGTATGTCTTGAGAACCGGATCATAGGACCCTACGTACACACCACTCATCCCTGAATGGGCGGGGGACGATTACCTGACCAACTAGGATGGTGCCACTACTACTAGGTTGGAGGTGATAGTGTAGGAGGTACGGGCATGGGACCTACACCCTCCTAAGATAGCATAGTGACCTCTGGGGCCCGGTACTACGTCTCACAGTCTCAGCGTTTCGGTGGACTCCAAGGTGGCCCAGGGCTGAGTGGTAGGGTGGCATCATACCAGTTGGGAGGCAGTCGGTATCAGCCTAGGCGGGGCGCACCGCCGATGATGGTGATCTTGTGGTTCTAGGTGTACATGCTTTGTAGAGTTGATCGATCTATACGTATAGCCGAGTCCTCGGATATGGTGATTCCTATAACCTACGCTTCACTTGATTAGTGAGAGGTGTCCTTTCTTCTTCTCCCTCTGGATTTGGTGGTGGTTTTCGGCTTTGGACATTGAGGCAAGGTACGTGCGGGATTATCCTTACCGCCTAGAGAGTGCGAGTGTGGTTAGAGTGTGGTGTGATGTGTGTGATGGGATGGGTGAACATGTGGATGAGATGGGTTAAAACTTGATGAACTATTATTATAAAATATTGATGAACTTGCATAGGAAACCTATAGCCACATATAGGCCTTTTCTTTACCCTTGCATTCCACTTACCACAAAGCATACGCAAAGCATAGGGTGGGAGCCAGTGGCTAGTACAAATCGTACTGATAATTGTTCAGCAGGATTGGATGTCCTCTGCAACTACGACAACATGAGATTAGAAGGATTAGATGGTCTCGCTCCTACGCTCAAGTTTGCTGCAGAAGATCAAGTCTACGTCCGGTAACATTCTACGCTAACTCTGATGATTGCTATGAAGGAGGAGCCTTCACTCGCTGATGCGCTACGTCGACTCTGATGAAGATGTGTGTGTTCCCACTAGAATAACAATGTACTTAGGTGTGTTACCAAGTGTTGTAATGCCTTGTAAACTTGTACCTCCACAATGTATGACTATGATATCAGCTGAATAAAAATAATGTGATGACTTAGTCGCTCTGGGATCATCACATTATGTTGTAATCTGTGGATTTCCCTTCGAGGAAATCGTGGATTGTTTCAGCATGCAATGGAAGGACAGGAAGTGGTAATGGCGCACATGGAGGATGCCGTAAGAATGGTGTGTCTGCCATTCCTACTACCATGATAGCAAATACTGTGTACCGATGTTGTTGTGTCAAAATTAAAAAAAGAAATTGACTCCTCAAGGAGCAGGTGGGTACATTGTTTACTTTAGGGTCCTAAAGGAGGAGGTAGAAATGCGTTTATTTTAGTGGAGAGGAGCGACACTACGACGATGAGGTCTAGTCTGACTCCACTGGCAAGGGCGGTGCTAGCGAGCGGAGAAGAACCAGAGACGAGAGGAAGACCTGACCAGTGGGCCCCACCTATTGGGTTCACTTTAATGCACACCATGTCAGCATAAGTATTGGGCAAAGATACGTTTGGACCAAGGTGAGATCTGGAACTAAGTTTAGGGACCTAAAAATAGCTCTTTGATAGTGCATGAACCTAGATGACACTCCACGTTAACTTTAGGAACCCGCCAGGAGTTTTGCTCTATGACTACTCGTGTGATAATTAATGTCATGAATGCCCACCCGTCTTACTAGTACTCCGTACAGGATAACAGATGACAGGAGCTTACTATATGGTATGGGTGGTGAAGTGACAACCAATCATGCATATAGTAGCAGTGCTGCAGCTGGCCATCCAACACATCTCCCTAGACCGACGACCGCTTGCCTCACGGAGTCAGTCACGGTTCTCCCTCCTAACTAATTTTTCGTTTAATTTACTATTTCTATACCTTTTAGTTGGTCATCATTTAGGTTTCTACACATATAAGTCGAGTTTTAAATGAAAACTTTGCAGAGCTAAACAAATCTTAGCAAATTGTGTTACGTTAGATTAGGTGGCGTCACAAATTGTGCTAGAAAGTCTTCATAAAATGATAATAAGACGGTATATTTTGTATCTCCAAGAAACATAGGTGTTGTGTGTTGCTCTACATGAATGGCGAACATAATACTGGTATATTTAATTCAGGTTCTAGCTTTCCATCGTGTAGTGGTAAATGGTGGGTCATGTCCGTGCTAGTCAACGCTTGCTGGTCACTTTGCTTGGTACATGGAGTAGATGCAGACAGAGAAGTGCAGCAGCCGCAGAGGGCAGTGGAAGGACAAGAAGCGGTAAAGGCGAACATGGAGGCTGTCGTAAGAATGTATGATGGTAGGCAAGACGTCTCCACCGTGTGAATTTGGAGTCTCCTATTCCTACTACCATGATAGCTAGTACTGTGTACTGACGTTGTTCTGTCAAAATTAAAAAAAATGAGTCCTCAAGGAGCAGATAGATATGTGTTTATTTTAGGTTCCTCAAGGTGGGGGTAGAAATGTGTTTATTTTAGAGGAGAGGATAGCTACTACGATGACGAGGACTAGTGGAACTCCACCGGCAAGATCGGCGCCAGCGAGCGGAGAAAAAACAGAGAGAAGAGAAACTACTAACAAGTAGTCCCCACATATTGGGTAATGCAGGCCACGTCAGCATAGGTAGTGGGCTAAGATCCGTCTGGATCTAGGTGCGACCTGGAACCAAGTTTAGGGACCCAAAAATTGCTCTTTGATAGTACATGGAGCTAGATGGCACCCCACGTTAAGTTTAGGAACTAACAATGAATTTTCCTTTATGATTAACATTGCTATTGGTACAATAATTAATGTCATGAACGCCCATCTGTCTTACTAATTATCCATACAGGATGACAGACGATAGGAGCTCTACTACTACATGTATGGATGGTGAAGTGACAACCAATCATGCATATGGTAGCTGTGCTGGCTGCTGGCCATCCATCGCATCTCCCTAGACCGACGACCGCTCAGCTCACTGAGTCAGTCATGGGTCTCCCTCCTAACTAATTTTCCGTTCAATTTACAATTTTTATACCGTTTATTCAGTTGGTCATCCACATATAAGTCGAGTTATAAATAAAATCTTTGCTGGGCTAAACAAATCTTAGTAAATTGTGTTACCATAAATTAGGTGGTGTCACAAATTGTGCTAGAAAGTCTTCATAAAATGCTAATAAGAAGGTATATTTTATATCTCTAGGAATCAAAGATGTTGTGTGTTGATCTACATGAATGGCGAGCATAATACAGGTATATTTAACTCAGGTTCTAGCTTTCGATCGTGTAGTGGTAAATGGTCGGTCATGCTCCGTGCTAGTCAACGCTTGCCAGTCACTTTGCTAGGTACATGGAGTAGATGCAGACAGAGAAGAGCAGCAGCCGTAGAAGGCAGTGGAAGGACAAGAAGTGTAATGGCGCACATGGAGGCTGTCGTAAGAATGTACGATGGTAGGCAAGACGTCTCCACCGTCTGAATTTGGTGTCTCCTATTCCTGCTGCCATTGTAAGACCCCAGGTGTTTGCCTTGCATCTGTGCATCATTTGAGCATGATCATAGCATGGCATTACCATAAGCTTCATCATTTCATGTGCATCTTTGCTTGAAACATGACCTTGCAACAACTGCAACATATGTGTGCTATGTGTGCTAGTGACAAGATCATGTGGGTGGACCATGCTAGTACATGTGTTAGGTTTGTTATGCTTGAAAACATGTGAAACATGCTCATGAAACATATGCAACACCATGTTTCAATAATTATGTTAGTGATGTCTCTTGGTTATGCCTAGTACACAAGAGGGATTTGACATGCCCCATAGGCCATGTTTCCAGTGTGCATGCCTTTGTTTCAGTGTTTCAGTTGAATGTTTCATACGTTTCATGTATATGTTTTAGTTAATTTGAGAATCTAGAGCACATAGATCACCTGCATATGAATGTGGTGACTCACCAAAACACCCTAGCTACATTTAGAATGTCATTCGGAACAATTTTCATAAAGGTCATTAGCCCTAACTATGGTTCTAAGTACGGTTTCACTAGTTAATTAGAGGAGTGCATCTAACTGATCTTTCTAAATGTTTAACTTAGAGGTGAAATCTGCCAAAGTCTTCTATGACAAAGTTGTGGCAAATTTTATCCACTACAAACTTTATTTTTGGTTCATCTCACGAATCACCCTCCAACCCTCTCAAAAATTCAGTGCAAGCCCCGCCGAGCACTGCGCCGGTCGCAGAGCCTCCATTCCTCCACCGCAAACAAATCGCCATGGCCAAAAGCACCGGCTCGCTCTAGTCTACGCGTTGCTCCCACTCGCCAGTCAAGCCGAGCCCCAGGTAGAGCAGGAGAATCCATTTTATCGCCGCCGCAATGCTCGGAGCGCCGCCGAGCTTCGGCGCTGCCATGGCCAGACCAATGCAGTGCCGCGCCGCCTTCTTGGATGCTTGTTTCGTGTTTCTTGGGGTGCGTAGAAGTTGTAGGTGAAGACAGTTCACCGTGTGGTGGTCGTTTTTGCCGCCATCAACGGGAGCCGCTCGCCGCCGTCCGCCATGAGCGGCGACGAGGTAGCTTCGGTGCGGCAGAGGTTGGGGAAAGGGTGCGCCGTGGTGCGGAGTGACGAGGGGAGCACGAAGGTGCGCTTAGTTCCACCGGAGGAGCCGGCGGCGGCGAGAAACCACTCGCCGGAGTTCCTCCCCTGCTCCGGGTGTATGACGGGCAGGGCCCGCCTGTCGGCACGGGTTTCCGCTTGCGCGCCTGACTGGGCCGCTTAGCGGGCCGAAAGGGCAGCAGCAGCACGGGCCTGTTTAGTTTAGGCCCGTTTCGATTTTTTTTGGGTTGTTTTCTTTTTCTAGAAAGTGAAATGTTGTGCTATCTTTGATAATTCGTAGAAAATTGTAGAAAAATCATAAAAAGGAAAATGAGGACTTTTTGGAATCCTCTTCATGAGTACTTTGTTTTAGTGTAGAAATATGTACCTCGATTCTGATGTTTTAGAAAGTTTGTTAATGCTTTTGTATGGTGCTTTATTAAATGTTATGATTTTGTTAAATCAAGATCTCCCTGTGTGTTAATCCTATTGCTATGAAATTTTTGTGGGATGCTTATCATGATATGATGTTGCTACTGTTAAATTTTCACTATGTTTGGAGGTCATATGCTCCAATTAAAAATGTGGCTGTGAATATGCTTTTATATAGCTTATCTTTTTGTTTATTATGATATCTCATGATTGTCTTATCATTTGGAGCTGAATATTTTGTAGTAGCCTACTGGTGCTATAGGTGTGCCTCTGTAATTTTTGTAGATTTTTCTGGGCACTTTTTATAATTAGTAATTTTGATGCCTGTGTAATTAAATAAATAAGAAAAGGCATGTAAATAAATGTTCTATGAGTGACATGCTATGCTTAGTGTTCCTTGAGCATGTTTTAACTTTTGGGTAAGTTGTATGCACCTTTGGTGATGTTTTACATAGCTTTTAGGAGATAAGTTTTTATAATTGCTATAAATGTCACTTTTCTGAATAGGTTGTAAAGTCTGGTAAATTGAGCTATGCTCCGAGTGTTTTCATGCTTCATGTTGAATACAAGAGTTGTTGTAAACATCAAGAATTAATTATTGTTCAATTTTGGTGGCAATTGTCCTAAAAGATTAGGATCGATGCATGTTGTAAGAAGTGTCCAGTTGCAGTTTGCTCTCTGTTTACCAGAACAGATTCTGGGAATGTTTGAATTCGACCTTGTAAACTTGTGAATAATGCTTTGGTATCTGAAGATGAAATGTAGGCAATTTCATAAGCTTTCCAAAATGTCCTAATACATGTCCATTGGAGTTATAAAACTCCAGTTATGAAATTTATAAGTTACTGCTGTCAACATGTCAATGTGCTGAAATTTCTGGGAACTGGTTTAAGTGTGCTAAGTTTGAATCTTGTGGTAGTTAGTGGTTACTTATGGATGTGTAAACATGTTAATACCAGAGAGGATATTTGCACCTAAGCTTAAAGTGATTTGAATAGAGCACCCTGTAACTTGACTTTTATTGCTTAGATTGTTGCAATGTTCATCACATTTATCATTCATATATGCTCATAAGTTCATCATGTCACATCTGGTGCATACATGAAATTCATTGGTGCATATACATGCAATAGGTGTGCCGAGGATCATGATATGAGTGAAGTCCCACAAGGCGTAAACCCTGATAGTGAGAAACTTGACAGAGTCGAGGCGACGTAGATTTCACTAAATAACTTGATGGTTCATGAATGATGATGATGATGGCCTTATTATACCGGCTATGGTTAATATTATTTGTTCCTAATAAAGTGATTGCTATAGTACAGGTGCTAATCTAGATGACAGGTTAATAATGATTAACTAGACGTTTAAAGCAATAATTATTATTTATCTATACTTAAGCTTTTATGCAAATGTGCCCCACTTAGTTAAAGCCTTGCATACTCCTTGGTGTCACTTTATTTCCTGTTTTTGACGGGTAAGTCTAGCTGAGTACATTCCCGTACTCAGGGTTTATTCCCACCTTGTTGTAGGTAGTAGATTCTTACTGGTTACCTGAAGTACTATCTTCGCCGTGTGGCATGAAGACTAGACCATTTGGGCGTGGTCTCTGTAGTATCTCTCATCTTGTGCTTTTGCAGGGTGTGACTTTGTACTGGCAGTATTTGAACTTAAAATGGTTTCAGAAATTATGTTGTTTCCGCTAATCATTACTTTGGTTTTGTAATAAAGTATTTGTACTCCGATGTATGAGATGTATCCATGAACTGTTATAGCAAGTGATGAGTATATTGAATCACTACGATCTTGGCTCGTTATGGTTGGTTTGAAATCCCTCGAGATTTCGTGGACTACTGAAGTTATATGGGCTCAAGTTTGAGAATTTAATCGCTCCGGCGATTGTTTTTGGACTTGTGCTCTTATAATTTGTACGGTTCCGTGACAGCCATGATAGCTAGTACTGTGTACCAACGTTGTTCTGTCAAAATTAAAAAAAATGACTCCTCAAGGAGGAGGTAGATATGTGTTTATTTAGGTTCCTCAAGGAGGGGGTAGAAATGCATTTATTTTAGAGAAGAGTTGCCCTACTACAATGACGAGGACTGGTCTGACTCCATGGGTGTAACACCCTAAAATTTGCATTATTTTAAAATAGGAGAATTTGATTTATTTGTGCAATTTTGTGAGCATTTTAACCTAGTGAAATAATAATTTTCATGAAATTAAAATTCACTATAAGGTTAGACACATGCTTGCTTATTCATGCTGTTGCATATTTGGTTTTGTAATGAATGTTGTTTGAGAATTCAAATTCTATTTAAATCTTTATTTGAAAATGCATTTGGAAATTTGAAAAAAAGAAAAGGAAAAAGAGTTATGAATTAACCTTTCTTCGATTTCAGCCCGGAGGCCCAGCTTTTCCTCTCTCCCTCCTGGGCCGTTCGGCCTTCTCACCCGGCCCAGCTTCTCTTCCGCAGTCGCGTGAATGGGCCGAGCCCAGCTCGCCGAGGCCGGTCAAGCCGCCGCGCCCCTCTTCTCTTGGTCTCGCTGATGTCTCTGGCCCACTTGTCGGAGCCATCTTCTCCCTTGCTCGTGACCGAGCCAGTCACTGGGCGGAGGAGTCCGTCCCCGTCTTGACCCCCTCCTTGCTTGAAGGTCAAGTTGGTTAGCTCTCATAAATAGCGGCCGTCTCCACCGCCTCCCTTCATCGTATCTCGCTGCAAACCGTCGTCCCCGATTCATGCACCGGCTGCCGCACCCTAAGCCGCCGCTGCCTAGCTCGAGTTGACAAAATCGTCGGTTCCGTGCTTCCCGTAAGCTAATGTTGGGTTTCGAGATCAATTTTGGAGTAGCCGAATACTTCTCTTCACTCCTTTTTCTAATTTGGTCGCTGTTTTCCTCTTGCCATCGTCTACAGAGAATCTCCGTCCACCATTGATAGCCGCGGGACGCCTTCGGTCGATTTCCGTCGCTCTAACCGGTCTAGGTGAGTCCGCGAGCCTCCGTTCTTGCTTCCGGTATGTTTGGATCGAAGAATCGTGCACTAAGTCGCTAGATTGATCAACGCCGGCGAGCCACCGGCCAAACCGCCGCCGTCGGTCCACTGTTGGTGGCCGGCGTTCTCTTCCCCCCTTCCAGCTTCTAATCTCAACCGTTCGTTTTTGATCCGGTGGCGCAGATCGGGTCATACCCGTTCGGTTGGGTAATTTGCATAAGAGCCCTCGGGTTTCTTCGTTTTTAAACCCGCAGTCCATGGCGTAAGAGAAAAATACGTTTTGTTATTTTGAAAACGTAAACTTCGTCGGTTTAGATGAAAATACGCTTTCAGGTATTTACAGAATTGCCACTAGATCTATTTAGGTCATAAAATCTCCGTTTTAACTCCGATTTGATCCGTTCAAGTTGCGTTAGGTTCATAATTTCATACTCTACCTATTAGTACTGCTGTATAGTAGATTTTCCACTTTTAAATTTTGAGGTTAGATTTAATCTATTACTTTAATAAAGTAAATCTTGTTTAAATCATAACTTTTCCGTTTTAGCTCCGATTTACGTGAACTTCGCGTTTGTGTGATTCTAGAGCGATGTAGATTTGTTTTAAAAACTTTTCATCTTATTTTTCTACTGTTGGTGTACTGTTCTAATTGTAGCTTTGTTTGCTTTGCATGATTGCTCTTGGATGATTGTTGTTGATGTGCTAAACGAGAATAGACGGTGATCAGTTCGTTGGTGATCAAGAGAACTATTACGAGTCGGATCAACAGGATCAGCTAGATCAAGGCAAGTATAGCATGGGATTATCCTTGTTACCTATTCACTTTAATTCACTTAATTCATGATGCATGTGTCTCCTTGTTAAGGATGCCTTAGTATTGATCTTGTTCCTTGAATCCTATGGTTATAGCAATGGGTAGTTGCTAGTGCTCACATAAACAATGATCTTGTAACTTGACTAATGATATATGCAATAACTCTAAAAGATGATTTTTAGCAACAGGGAACAAGAGGGCTAGAGTTTTCTCTAGATTCCTCTCCGTAAGGACTTATCTGTAAGCGAACATCCGGGACTTACAGTACAGCTGTGAGGGCTACATGGCTCTGGCTTTAGTCATATAAGAGGACCTTTTCTAGCTTGTTAGTGGTTACCTTTATGGCGCAAAAGGGGTTGTGTTCCGGGTTGGGTGTAGTGCGGCTCCTGTCCCTATGAGTATAGGCTGCGTGTCATTGTGCCATATGGAAGGGGGGCTCTACATTTGCAGGCCACAGAAACCTAGCGGCCCTAACTTGTTAGACGAACCTTGGAAAGACTTCATAGTGAAACTTGATTGTCCAATGGGGAGTCATGACCTCGGGCTTTTGGGGATCACGACTCACAGTGAAAGTGTACAACCTCTGCAGAGTGTAAAACTGGTATATCAGCCGTGCTCACGGACACGAGCGGCCTTGGACCCTTACGGAATAGAGATCACTATTAATTTACTTGTTCTTGCTATTCATTATTCTCTTTACATGATCATGTGTTTATTATGGGAATATTACCTATTTGATGCTACTCAATTGCTTAAAATATGATCAACTAAAAGCTACATGCAGTTGAACCAGTGTCTATCCTACTTGAGCTTCATGAACCCCATGTTACACTTGTTGAGTACTTTTGTGCTCACCCTTGCATTTCCCCACCACAGGATGGAATCCCGAAAGTGCAAATAGTGATTACTACTACTACTTTCCTGAAGATTAGACTTGTGGTCAACCAGTTGACGTGCCTGTGCTATGGAGCTAGCTACCACAATATTTATACTATGTTTCCGCTTAATTACGTAAAGACTCTGTGATACTATTCGTTATGTAATAAACAATTGTGATGATACAATTTATATTTGTCATCTTGTGTGTGATTGATCTCTGGGCGCACATAAGATTATGCATTCCATTTATTCCTTAAAAATGGGTGTGACAACGGGTGAGGGCGGCGCTAGCGAGCGGAGAAAAAACAGAGAGAAGACAAACAACTAACAAGTGGTCCCCACCTATTGGGTAATGCACGCCACATTCAGCATAAGTAGTGGCTAAGATCCATTTGGATCTAGGTGAGACCTGGAACCAAGTTTAGGGATCCAAAAAATAGTCTTTGATAGTACATGGATCTAGATGACACCCCACGTTAAGTTTAGGAACTGACAATGAATTTTCCTCTATGATTAACATTGCTACTGGTACGATAATTAATGTCATGAACGCCCATCCATCATACTAGTCATCCGTACGGGATGACAGACGATAGGAGCTCTACTACTACATGGTATGGACAGTGAAGTGACATCCAATCTTGCATATGGTAGCTGTGCTAGCTGCTGGCCATCCATCACATCTCCCTAGACCGACGACCGCTTGGCTCACTGAGTCAGTCATGGGTCTCCCTCCTAACTAATTTTCTGTTCAATTCACAATTTCTATACATTTCATTTAGTTGGTCATCTTTTAGGTTTCTACACATATAAGTCGAGCTTCAAATAAAAACTTTGCAAGCCCAAACAAATCTTAGCAAATTGTGTTACGTTAAATTAGGTGGTGTCACAAATTGTGCTAGAAAGTCTTCATAAAATGCTAATAAGAAGGTATATTTTATATCTCCAAGAAACATAGGTGTCGTGTGTGGCTCCACATGAATGGCGAACATAACACAGGTATATTTAATTCAGGTTCTAGCTTTTCATCGTGTAGTGGTAAATGGTGGGTCATGCTCCGTGCTAGTCAATGCTTGCTGGTCACTTTGCTAGGTACATGGAGTAGATGCAGACGTAGAGGAGCAGCAGCCACAGAGGGCAGTGGAAGGACAAGAAGCGTAATGCGCACATGGAGGCTGTCGTAAGAATGTACGATGGTAGGCTAGATGTCTCCACCGTCTGAATTTGGTGTCCCCTATTCCTACTGCCATGATACCTCGTACTGTGTACCGACGTTGTTCTGTCAAAACTAAAAAAATGACTCCTCAAGGAGGAGGTAGATATGTGTTTATTTTAGGCTCCTCAAGGAGGGGGTAGAAATGGGTTTATTTTAGAGAAGAGTTGCCCTACTACAACGACGAGGACTAGTCCGACTCCATGGGTCAGGGCGGCACCAGTGAGCGGAGAAAAAACAGAGAGAAGAGAAACAACTAACAAGTGGTCCCACCTATTGGGTAATGCACGCCACATTCAGCATAAGTAGTGGGCTAAGATCCATTTGGATCTAGGTGAGACCTGGAACCAAGTTTAGGGATCCAAAAAATAGTCTTTGATAGCACATGGAGCTAGATGGCACCCCACGTTAAGTTTAGGAACAGACAATGAATTTTCCTCTATGATTAACATTGCTACTAGTATGATAATTAATGTCATGAACGCCCATCCGTCTTACTAGTTATCCGTATGGGATGACAGACGATAGGAGGTCTACTACTACAAGGTATGGACGGTGAAGTGACATCCAATCATGCATATGGCAGCTGTGCTAGCTGCTGGCCATCCATCTCATCTCCCTAGACCGACGACCGCTTGGCTCACTAAGTCAGTCATGGGTCTCCCTCCTAACTAATTTTCTGTTCAATTTACAAGTTTTATACATTTCATTTAGTTGGTCATCTTTTAGGTTTCTACACATATAAGTCGAGCTTCAAATAAAAACTTTGCAGGCCCAAACAAATCTTAGCAAATTGTGTTACGTTAAATTAGGTGGTGTCGCAAATTGAGCTAGAAAGTCTTCATAAAATGCTAATAAGAAGGTATATTTTATATCTCCAAGAAACATAGGTGTCGTGTGTGGCTCCACATGAATGGCGAACATAATATAGGTATATTTAATTCAGGTTCTAGCTTTTCATCGTGTAGTGGTAAATGGTGGGTCATGCTCCGAGCTAGTCAATGCTTGCCGGTCACTTTGGTAGGTACATGGAGTAGATGCAGACGTAGAGGAGCAGCAGCCGCAGAGGGCAGTGGAAGGACAAGAAGCGTAATGGCGCACATGGAGGCTGTCGTAAGAATGTACGATGGTAGGCAAGATGTCTCCACCGTCTGAATTTGGTGTCCCCTATTCCTACTGCCATGATACCTCGTACTGTGTACCGACGTTGTTCTGTCAAAACTAAAAAAATGACTCCTCAAGGAGGAGGTAGATATGTGTTTATTTTAGGCTCCTCAAGGAGGGGGTAGAAATGGGTTTATTTTAGAGAAGAGTTGCGCTACTACAACGAAGAGGACTAGTCCGACTCCGTGGGCGAGGGCGGCACCAGCGAGCGGAGAGAAAACAGAGAATAGAAACAACTAACAAGTGGTCCCCACCTATTGGGTAATGCACGCCACGTTAGCATAAGTAGTGGGCTAAGATCCGTTTGGATCTAGGTGAGACCTGGAACCAAGTTTAGGGACCCAAAAATTGCTCTTTGATAGTACATGGAGCTAGATGACACCCCACGTTAAGTTCAGGAACTGACAATGAATTTTCCTATATTATTAACATTGCTACTGGTACGATAATTAATGTCATGAACGCCCATCCGTCTTACTAGTTGTCCGTACGGGATGACAGACGATAGGAGCTCTACTACTACAAGGTATGGACGGTGAAGTGACAACCAATCATGCATATGGTAGCTATGCTGGCTGCTGGCCATCCATCACATCACCCTAGACCGACGACCGCTTGGCTCACTGATTCAGTCATGGGTCTCCCTCCAAATTAATTTTCCGTTCAATTTACAATTTTTATACATTTCATTTAGTTGGTCATCTTTTAGGTTTCTACACATATAAGTCGAGTTTTAAATAAAAACTTTGCAGGCCCAAACAAATCCAATCAAATTGTGTTACGTTAAATTAGGTGGTGTCACAAATTGTGCTAGAAAGTCTTCATAAAATGCTAATAAGAAGGTATATTTTATATCTCCAAGAAACATAGGTGTTGTGTGTTGCTCTACATGAATGGCGAATATAATACAGGTATATTTAATTCAGATTCTTGCTTTTCATCGTGTAGTGGTAAATGGTGGGTCATGCTCCGTGCTAGTCAATGCTTGCCGGTCACTTTGCTAGGTACATGGAGTAGATGCAGACGTAGAGGAGCAGCAGCCGCAGAGGGCAGTGGAAGGACAAGAAGCGTAATGGCGCACATGGAGGCTGTCGTAAGAATGTACGATGGTAGGCAAGATGTCTCCACCGTCTGAATTTGGTGTCCCCTATTCCTACTGCCATGATACCTCGTACTGTGTACCGACGTTGTTCTGTCAAAACTAAAAAAATGACTCCTCAAGGAGGAGGTAGATATGTGTTTATTTTAGGCTCCTCAAGGAGTGGGTAGAAATGGGTTTATTTTAGAGAAGAGTTGCGCTACTACAACGAAGAGGACTAGTCCGACTCCGTGGGCGAGGGCGGCACCAGCGAGCGGAGAGAAAACCGAGAATAGAAACAACTAACAAGTGGTCCCCACCTATTGGGTAATGCACGCCACGTTAGCATAAGTAGTGGGCTAAGATCCGTTTGGATCTAGGTGAGACCTGGAACCAAGTTTAGGGACCCAAAAATTGCTCTTTGATAGTACATGGAGCTAGATGACACCCCACGTTAAGTTCAGGAACTGACAATGAATTTTCCTATATTATTAACATTGCTACTGGTACGATAATTAATGTCATGAACGCCCATCCGTCTTACTAGTTGTCCGTACGGGATGACAGACGATAGGAGCTCTACTACTACAAGGTATGGACGGTGAAGTGACAACCAATCATGCATATGGTAGCTATGCTGGCTGCTGGCCATCCATCACATCACCCTAGACCGACGACCGCTTGGCTCACTGATTCAGTCATGGGTCTCCCTCCAAATTAATTTTCCGTTCAATTTACAATTTTTATACATTTCATTTAGTTGGTCATCTTTTAGGTTTCTACACATATAAGTCGAGTTTTAAATAAAAACTTTGCAGGCCCAAACAAATCCAATCAAATTGTGTTACGTTAAATTAGGTGGTGTCACAAATTGTGCTAGAAAGTCTTCATAAAATGCTAATAAGAAGGTATATTTTATATCTCCAAGAAACATAGGTGTTGTGTGTTGCTCTACATGAATGGCGAATATAATACAGGTATATTTAATTCAGATTCTTGCTTTTCATCGTGTAGTGGTAAATGGTGGGTCATGCTCCGTGCTAGTCAATGCTTGCCGGTCACTTTGCTAGGTACATGGAGTAGATGCACACGTAGAGGAGCAATAGCCGCAGAGGGCAGTGGAAGGACAAGAAGTGTAATGGCGCACATGGAGGCTGTCGTAAGAATGTACGATGGTAGGCTAGACATCTCCACAGTCTGAATTTGGTGTCTCCTATTCCTACTGCCATTATAGCTCGTATTGTGTACCGACGTTGTAGTGTCAAAACTAAAAAAAATGACTCCTCGAGGAGGAGGTAGATATGTGTTTATTTTAGGTTCCTCAAGGAGGGGGTAGAAATGCATTTATTTTAGAGAAGAGTTGCCCTACTACAACGACGAGGACTAGTCCGACTCCACGGGTGGGGGCGGCGCTAGCGAGCGGAGAAAAAAAAAGAGAAAAGAGAAACAACTAACAAGTGGTCCCCACCTATTGGGTAATGCACGCCACATTCAGCATAAGTAGTGGGCTAAGATCCATTTGGATCTAGATGAGACCTGGAACCAAGTTTAGGGATCCAAAAATTACTCTTTGATAGTACATGGAGCTAGATGACACCCCACGTTAAGTTTAGGAACTGACAATGAATTTTCCTCTATGATTAACATTGCTACTGGTACGATAATTAATATCATGAATGCCCATCCGTCTTACTAGTTATCCGTACAGGATGACAGACGATAGGAGCTCTACTACTACAAGGTATGGACGGTGAAGTGTCAACCAATCATACATATGGTAGCTGTGCTGGCTGCTGGCCATCCATCACATCTCCCTAGACCGACGACCGCTTGGCTCACTGAGTCAGTCATGGGTCTCCCTCTTAACTAATCTTCCGTTCAATTTACAATTTTTATACATTTCATTTAGTTGGTCATCTTTTAGGTTTCTACACATATAAGTCGAGTTTCAAATAAAAACTTTGCAGGCCCAAACAAATCCAATCAAATTGTGTTACGTTAAATTAGGTGGTGTCACAAATTGTGCTAGAAAGTCTTCATAAAATGCTAATAAGAAGGTATATTTTATATCTCCAAGAAACATAGGTGTTGTGTGTTGCTCTACATGAATGGCGAATATAATACAGGTATATTTAATTCAGATTCTTGATTTTCATCGTGTAGTGGTAAATGGTAGGTCATGCTCCGTGCTAGTCAATGCTTGCCGGTCACTTTGCTAGGTACATGGAGTAGATGCACACGTAGAGGAGCAACAGCCGCAGAGTGCAGTGGAAGGACAAGAAGCGTAATGGCGCACATGGAGGCTGTCGTAAGAATGTACGATGGTAGGCTAGACATCTCCACAGTCTGAATTTGGTGTCTCCTATTCCTACTGCCATTATAGCTCGTATTGTGTACCGACGTTGTAGTGTCAAAACTAAAAAAAATGACTCCTCGAGGAGGAGGTAGATATGTGTTTATTTTAGGTTCCTCAAGGAGGGGGTAGAAATGCATTTATTTTAGAGAAGAGTTGCCCTACTACAACGACGAGGACTATTCCGACTCCACGGGTGGGGGCGGCGCTAGCGAGCGGAGAAAAAAAAGAGAAAAGAGAAACAACTAACAAGTGGTCCCCACCTATTGGGTAATGCACGCCACATTCAGCATAAGTAGTGGGCTAAGATCCATTTGGATCTAGGTGAGCCCTGGAACCAAGTTTAGGGATCCAAAAATTACTCTTTGATAGTACATGGAGCTAGATGACACCCCACGTTAAGTTTAGGAACTGACAATGAATTTTCCTCTATGATTAACATTGCTACTGGTACGATAATTAATGTCATGAACGCCCATCCGTCTTACTAGTTATCCATACAGGATGACAGACGATAGGAGCTCTACTACTACAAGGTATGGACGGTGAAGTGACAACCAATCATGCATATGGTAGCTGTGCTAGCTGCTGGCCATCCATCACATCTCCCTAGACCGAGGACCGCTTGGCTCACTGAGTCAGTCATGGGTCTCCCTCCTAACTAATTTTCCGTTCAATTTACAATTTTTATACATTTCATTTAGTTGGTCATCTTTTAGGTTTCTACACATATAAGTCGAGTTTCAAATAAAAACTTTGCAGGCCCAAACAAATCCAATCAAATTGTGTTACGCTAAATTAGGTGGTGTCACAAATTGTGCTAGAAAGTCTTCATAAAATGCTAATAAGAAGGTATATTCTATATCTCCAAGAAACATAGGTGTTGTGTGTTGCTCTACATGAATGGCGAACATAACATAGGTATATTTATCCCAGGTTCTAGCTTTTCATCGTGTAGTGGTAAATGGTGGGTCATGCTCCGTGCTAGTCAATGCTTGCCGGTCACTTTGCTAGGTACATGGAGTACATGCAGACATAGAGGAGCAGCAGCTGCAGAGGGCAGTGGAAGGTCAAGAAGCGTAATGGCGCACATGGAGGCTGTCGTAAGAATGTACGATGGTAGGCAAGACGTCTCCACCGTCTGAATTTGGTGTCTCCTATTCCTACTGCCATGATACCTCATACTGTGTACCGACGTTGTTCTGTCAAAACTAAAAAAAATGACTCCTCAAGGAGGAGGTAGATATGTGTTTATTTTAGGCTCCTCAAGGAGGGGGTAGAAATGGGTTTATTTTAGAGAAGAGTTGCGCTACTACAACGAAGAGGACTAGTCCGACTCCGTGGGCGAGGGCGGCACCAGCGAGCGGAGAGAAAACAGAGAATAGAAACAACTAACAAGTGGTCCCCACCTATTGGGTAATGCACGCCACGTTAGCATAAGTAGTGGGCTAAGATCCGTTTGGATCTAGGTGAGACCTGGAACCAAGTTTAGGGACCCAAAAATTGCTCTTTGATAGTACATGGAGCTAGATGACACCCCACGTTAAGTTCAGGAACTGACAATGAATTTTCCTATATGATTAACATTGCTACTGGTACGATAATTAATGTCATGAACGCCCATCCGTCTTACTAGTTATCCGTATAGGATGACAGACGATAGGAGCTCTACTACTACAAGGTATGGACGGTGAAGTGACAACCAATGATGCATATGGTAGCTATGCTGGCTGCTGGCCATCCATCACATCACCCTAGACCGACGACCGCTTGGCTCATTGATTCAGTCATGGGTCTCCCTCCAAATTAATTTTCCGTTCAATTTACAAATTTTATACATTTCATTTAGTTGCTCATCTTTTAGGTTTCTACACATATAAGTCGAGTTTTAAATAAAAACTTTGCAGGCCCAAACAAATCTTAGCAAATTGTGTTACGTTAAATTAGGTGGTGTCACAAATTGTGCTAGAAAGTCTTCATAAAATACTAATAAGAAGGTATATTTTATATCTCCAAGAAACATAGGTGTTGTGTGTGGCTCCACATGAATGGTGAACATAATACAGTAGCGCAACACTACAATATCATCGATATTTCCATGTAAATGTGAGGTAGTACAATTTATATACTACAGTACCTCTGCCCTAGGAAGAAAGCAACCGTAGGAATGGTCAAAATCAAACTATTTAATCTTAATCAATATTTATACCCCTAATAGATATATTTAATATAAAATACCATGCAACATAATTTCCCAATTGATATCTATTGGGTATTATAATTATTCATATTTCTTATAGATTTGATTAATAAAAATTGCAATTCTAGTGGGCACAGAGGAAGGTGTTCTCGTCGTCAATGCTTGCGGCTGACATCTGGGTGTACTGTAGTTCATTATCTGCAGGACGCCTACCTCTAGCTCTCGACCCAACAGCAAATTAAAGCCAGCTAAATTTTAGCTGGAGTCTATGCTACAAAGTCATTAATTAGTTGGTGCGTTCAAACACTCCCATCTAAAGTTTGGTTGGCTAAAGTTTAGCTCTAGCAATTAACTAGCTAAAATTTAGCAAAGGTGCATTCAAACAGGCCCAAAGACGTGAGCTGCTGCTGCCAACGGCGGGCCCTATTAGCACGGAGACCATCGTGAATGATGCTGACACACATACACTGGTTTGAATGTTGAAATCGACTGCCAAAAGCCATTATTGATCATACAGCAGATGACTGGTGGTCCGCTGGGGACAAGTGACGTGCTCCACAACCGTAAATAAGATCCCACACTAGTACGGAGACCATCATCTAGCGAGAATCAAAACTGTGCATGCGTAAATAAAACGCCACATGCTGTACTAAAATCAATAACGTACATGTTCTACTTAGAAATTATATCAAAATAATTACTGTAACTCTAGTATAAATCAAGTATCAATCATAATGAGTTAACATTAACAAAATTTTTAGAATAACATTTATATAAATCAATTCTAGCTCCTAGGTTAGTAAAAAACCATCATGATAAAGCTTTAAGATCATAATCGAATTCGTTAGCTAGGGAGGTAAATAATGACAAAAACGGCTCATTGTTTTATACCTTTTGGTTGGTCATCTTTTAAGTTTCTACACTTGTAAGTCGAATATTAAATAAAAACTTTGCAGGGCCAAAGAAATCTTCGTAAAATAATGATAACAACGTATATTTTATAGTTCCAAGAAGCATAGGTGTTGAGTATTAAATAAAAACTTTGCAGCATTAAGGCTCAGTAATTCACCGGCTAGCTAAAGGCCAACGACTTGACCTGCCGCTCGATCTGGTAGTGGTGGAACCCTAAAGTGGCGGCACAAAAGGAGGGTTTCGATGCAATCATCCTCTTGTGAGTGCCTCTGCCTCTCATGTCTGAACAACTTGCTTTCCATTATATTGCTCGTTGGGGAAGTCTCAGCCATTATATATTCATCCAGCAGCACATCCGATCCATTCCACACGCATGATGCCATCCAAAACCCACACACACCATGCATAATATCGTAGAGAGCAACACCATTGGCATACATTCAAGCAAGCACGCGAGGTGGTGATAGCATTGCATGCCACCATCGTCCTAATCTAGCACATATATCATATATGGATATAGTGACGGGGGCGCTGGGCAGCGTCCTCTCCAAGCTCGCTGAGTTTCTCAAGGATGAGTACAATCTGCAGGCCGGGGTGCGGGAGAAGATCACCTCTCTCTCCCGGGACCTGGAGAGCATGTATGCCGCACTCCGCCAGTGGGCCGAGGTGCCCCCGAACGAGCTCGACGAGCTCGTCAAGCTCTGGGCGCGCGACGTCCGTGAGCTGTCCTACACAGTGGAGGACATCCTCGACGAGTTCCTGGTACGCGTTGAAGCAGGCCGCAAGCGCAAGGACCCCAATATGAAGTGGTACCAGCATGCAGCAAACAAGATACTTGAGGTATTTACCCAGGCCAAGGCTCGCCGTGAGATTTCTGGCATGATTGACATCATCAATGAGAAAGCCAAGGAGGTGGCGATGAGGCGCGAAAGATACAGATTAGACAATATTGTGGCCAAGCCTGCCACAAAGAACACAGTTGATCCCCGTCTTAAGCTTATGTACAGAGAAGTGACACAGCTCGTTGGCATTGACAAGTCAAGGGGCGAGGTCATGTACATGCTGCAAGCCGACAATGTGTCCAGCCAAAATATGGTCAGGACGGTTTCTATCGTTGGAGCTGGAGGATTAGGCAAGACCACTCTTGCCAAAGCATCATATGATGAGCTGAAGTCATCATATGATTGCAGTGCTTTTGTTTCGGTTGGGCAGAATCCGGACTTTCTGAAGGTTTTCAAGGACATTCTTTATAATCTTGACAAAACCATGTATAAGGAAATTCATAATGCAAGGAGAGGTGTAGATCTACTCATCAGTGAACTACAAGAATTCCTCAAGAACAAGAGGTACCCATCAGCAACCTAAGAGTTTTTTTTATATTAATGAGTGTTTTGAAGTTACGGATTTTTCCAGTTCTCAAACAAACTTGTTCAAGTGCACAGGCTACAATTATTTTCTGATACAAAATTTGGATGATGCATTTTCTTTCTAGACACAATTATTTTTCTTAGACATCAGCTAAGAGTGTCCCAAGCCCGGGTAAAGAAGGAGGGTGTGTTAAGGTCTGGCGAACCAACAGTAAAAAAACAGCCACCCTCATGGATTTGAAACCCACAAGAGATTCATTGGGGCGTAACCCTCTTAGCGACGCGCTACATCGGAACCCGGGTGTGGTGTTAAATGGGCAAGGGCCGGGTCGTCATCCCCTTAGTGGCGTGTCGTATCATGACCTGGGTACGATGAAAAATGAGCAAGGGTCGGGCCGTCGCAACCTTAGTGGCACAATTATTTGGATGATGCATTTACTTTCTAGACACAATTATTTTTCTTAGACATCAGCTAAGAGTTCACTGATTTTTTTATTGTTTGGTGGTGTGTTTAATTAGTAGTAGCGTTACTTTGGGTTTTGATCAATAATGTCGGTGGTTTTTAAGCATGTCATGGGCAAACACAATTCAATTTTTCACAATGGCAAAAGGGAGGAGAATTACAAACATGTTACATCCGGTGCCCATTTTGTTAAAAACAATGGTTATTAGTCTAAAAACAAAAGAAACTGGTTAGATCTTCACAATTTTTTATGAATATTCTATTTTTTTAGTGCATCTTATTCACAACAAAGCACTATTCCAAGCCTCTAATAAGTTCGAATGTTATGATTTCAATGCCACTTGTTATACTATAAATAATATGTGCCTTTTACCTTTGCAAGCATATATACACATATCAAGGTTTCATACTAGACAACATTATACAAGCACTATTCAAATAGTTCCAGTAGTTTAACTTTCAGAAGGAAGATTGTGTTTTTTTTTTCTATTTTTACCTTAAGTTTACAGGATAATTAAGTTCATGTCTGAGTACTACTCAAACTATTGTTTGGCCAGGAAGTAATTACATATATGTTAGTGTATGAGCATCTCTTCCAACATTATTCTTGGTGACGACGACACACTTTATTGCTTCCTGGAGCACTAGATGGCTTTAGTGTCTCTCATGGATTTTCACTTTTATGTGGACAGGTACTTTATTGTTATTGATGATATATGGGAGCCAGAGTCTTGGGAAACAATAAAAGTAGCCCTAGATGGAAATAATGGAAGTAGAATAATCATAACTACTCGTAAACTTGAAGTTGCTAGAGAAGCTGGTGAGGTTTACAAGCTACAACCACTGTCGTCTGATAACTCCAAAAGGTTATTTTATATGAGGTTATTTGGTGGTGAAGACAAATGTCCAAATAATCATTCACATGAGTTGTCAGATAGGATTCTAAAGAAGTGTGGTGGAGTTCCACTTGCTATCATCACATTGGCTAGTTTGTTGTTGGGTAAATCAAGAGAAGAATGGATTGAAGTGTGTATATCTCCTGGTTTCTACCAAGATAAGGATGATGGGCATATGAAAAATACCATGCATATATTGTCTCTTAGTTACTATGACCTTCCTTCTCATTTGAAGACTTGTTTGTTGTATCTAAGTGCATTTCCAGAAGATTCATTTATTGACAAGGATTCATTGATATGGATGTGGATAGCTGAAGGCTTTGTTGAGAAGGAACAAGGACGTGGGTTATTTGAGGTAGGAGAGGAATACTTCCATGAGCTCATAAACAGAAGCATGATCCAGGGAGGGGATTCTGATGTCATTGGCATCATGGATAGGTGTCGTGTTCATGATATGGTGCTTGATTTCATCGTTTCCATGTCATGTAAGGAAAACTTTGTCAGTGTTGATGGTACACAATCACAAATCCAGGCACGTCGATTAGCTCACAAAAACATAGAACTAGATCCCACTCAAAATATGAACCTGCCACAAGTGAGGTCATTTATAGTGTGGGGGTGGTGTGATATTGATAAGTGGGCTTTGCATCCAAGGTTAAAACTCCTTCGTGTGCTAGCTTTGGACTCCTGCACATTTGAAGAAGGATGCCATAACCTAGAGCATATTGGAAATCTACTTCATTTGAGGTACCTTGGGATACGAGGTTCAAGGATTGAAAAGCTGCCCAGGAGGAATAGGGAACTGAAGTTTCTACAAACATTGGAGTTGTGTAGTACTAATGGAGACCTGGAGTT
>CM039598.1:67913617-68151285 GCA_022457205.1 Saccharum spontaneum
TTCAATCCGTGTTGTTGCTATGGCAAGTGGATTAGAGGAAGATGAATCTCGTGTCCCCCTCTTTTTGGTTTTGCCATGCTTAAGCCCATGTATGCTTGTACCTGTTTAGACTGTAGCATTTATTTGGTTCTTGTGGTGACAACCGCACCGCTAAGAACCCTAGGGATGTCTGCATTTAGTGCACCTTGGTCCTGGTACCCTACAAATAGCTTGAGCACTCGTGTTCTCTTGTGTGTCGCTCCTTTCAATGCCCCCGTCTTAGCCATGGCGCGTGGATTGAAGAAGTAGACCACTGCCTTTTTATCTTCTCTCCCTCATTCCACCCTCTCTTGGTTCATGTCAGTTATAAGAGAGACCAGAATTGCTTCTTTTTCCCTCTTAGCTACTCTTTTTGATTCCCGTCAATCTCCATGATGCCCGATAAAAAGGCCACGAGCCATCGTGTTCGCTTAAGATGAGCTAAGCACTATGCCAATTTATTAAAGTCGTACAGGTCGACACGATCGACCTAGGAAGTTCTGGCTCGGCTAAGACTTAAGCTCATGCTTAGCAAACCCACCACTTCTGTTTCTTTTGGCGCAGGGATCGGATATCCGCCGAGAGGGCTAAGTCATTTTTCCTTTGTCTCTTTTGGTGTAGTTGTTTCTTCCCATGCTCTGTTGCCTCTTTTTATAGCCCTTCTAGGTTTAGTGGTTTGATTGCTTTTGTCTTTCTTGTCGCTCTTTCTAGGTAGTTGCGTCGAGGATAGCATTGATCGTGCTGGAACCCGTTGGAGGAAGGACACGCAAAGGACAGCAAGACTTGGAGAAAAATAACTACAAGTACACTGAGGATCTTAGAGATGACATCCAATAGGTGCCACGTCCCACCCAACCTCATAGAATCCTATTAGACATGGTACAATATAGATGCTAGTGCTTTATTTTTAACCAAATTGAACTGTGATAGGTTGAATGGTAGATTTGTTTGTGAGCCACTGTGGCAGAACCGCCCAATCTGATGCCCTCCTAAGTGTACTTGTCTTCCATTAGACACTAAGTACCCAAGGGAGCGCACTAAACTCTGCGATTCCGTCGAGCACACCCAATGGGAGAACTCGAAAATCCACATTTTTCATCAGGATCATAAATGGGAGATAAAGCTTACAACATCATTGTCATCTCTTACATCACTTTTTAATACAACAACAGGGTAGTTCATTATTTGATTATAACCGCGGAATATAAAATGTTATCAGAGTTTAGCGGAAATAAAACCATTTAATGATAGATAAACTTAACATGGTAAACTTTTATAAGTCAAAAATGAGAACAAATTGCCAGTATCTTCTTTGTAAAACTTTTGGTGAGATTTTTAATAAATACACTCTACTCCACATCGTAAAGGAAATCCTCGTTGAGCCCACCAGGAGGTTTCCACACTCAAGTGTCAGCTTATCAGCACCTGTCACCTGCAACAGGGTAGAACAAACCCTGAGTACTCAATTGTACTCCGCAAGACTTACCCGTCAGGAGAAAAGAAAAGACTCCAAGGATATGCAAGGCTATCTGGCTTGTGGGTTATTGCAACTGCAGGAAGCATTACTAAAGGTGCATCCTTATATTTAATTTTTATTAGCAGTCATCAGTAGTTCATTAACCAACCATTCTAGGTAAGCACCTGTTCTACTTTCAAGCAAAGGTTGAGCCATCATAACCAACTTACTCGCAGTAAATGCAGTGGGGTCGTAGACCATAGAATTAGAAAAGTATTGCAAGGGAAGAATCAAGCAACAAGGGTTCCTTTCAAAGTAAGGAACAAGTAAAGTAAATCCCAAGGTGGATTTAAGTCAAGTGAATCCAAGTGTTCTGCTGGGACATCCACAATTAGTTAATGCAGTGCCCTCTGCCATCCAAACACGATTAATCTGCTACATCAGAATCGTTGTTCCTCTTGTAACCTGCTTGTTGTCATCTCAAAAACCCTAAGCAAATGGAACGAGGCCTAAAGGAAAATCGCTGTAACAACACAACGAATAAAGCAATTACTCATTCCCAACAGCCATACACGGGTGCAACATACAGACATTCACTCTCCCACACTCGACACATCACTCGAAATGTACAACCAGGCGGCCTTAACAACTACTGGCTGCGGAACAACGGAAAGATTACAACACTAGGGGACAACGATGAAAAGCACTACTAGCGACAGTTACATCTCCCCTAGGACAACTAATCTACTTCGTCGGCCCAAACGGCTTCCTTCCTGGGCTCCTGGGGTTCTTCTGCCGCACTAGGATGTGGATCTGCTCCTTCTTGTGGTGGTGGCCGGGTGAGGGGAAGCAATGACTCTCCTTCTGAGGCTTCCATGGGTGGAGGTGCTGCAATACCAGTTCTCCTTCTCTCCAGCGGATGGATAGGGATTCCCTCCAAGATCAAGGGTTCATGTCTTTCCGTGGCTAGCATCCTACGCTTGGCCCTGGTGACGAGATAGGCGTCCTCCAGCTCCTGGGCATGTCGATCTTCGTCCACCTTGAGTGCTTCCGCCATGGCAGTCTCTCGACTCTCTGCAGCTGCTACATTAGCGTGGGCTTCAGCAAGCTGGACTTCGAGCATCCTGGAGAAGATCTCAGCTTCCTCAGCTCGACGGAGACACTCCCTCAGCTCCGAGGCCTACCGGTCGTACTGCTCATCCAGGGCAAGCAAGTACGTGGTCAGGTGCACCACAGTTGGGGTATCTTCTTGCACATCCTGACCCTGCAAGGCCTCCATACGAGCCCTCCATACCCACCGATTTTTATCCAAAGGTGGAAAGAACCGCATGGGGGTACGTGCAATGGGCTGCTCATAGATCTGGCACAGATGCCGCAAGGCTTTGCGGGCCACAACTTGGTAGGTGTCACCGATGCGAAACCCGGTTGCAGTCACATTCCAGGCTTCAGTGATGTCGGGGAACTCCTCACTCTTGCCAATGTAGACGGTGACCTGACATCGCTCAGTGCCATGCTTCATGTACTCACGGCCCTCATACTCGGGACGATCCTTGACTCCAAGCTTTTGCAGGGTGGCATACAGGATTTTGGGGAAACCCTCGGTGTTCAGGCAATAGCTGCTAACCCAGACTCCTGCCATCCTAGGTGGGTGGTGATTGTAAGGAAGGCTTGAGGAGAAGCTTGCTCAAGAGAAAAGGGCTAAGCGAGCTGGAATGCACCGAGTGGTGACACCAAGTGGCTGGGCTTGCACCCTTAAAAAGGCAGAGCGGCCAGTGGTCCTGGCGCAAACCACCCTCGAGCCATGCGTGGGAACCAGTAAAAGTATAACAACAGGATTTTTATGCACACGAGGTGAGCGGTGTCCGAGGCCATAAAGACTAGCACGGTTGTAGGGCAGAGGTCCGACAAGGGCGCCGAAGGAGCGCCGAAAACGTAAGCCCCGACAGTCGCGAAGCACGAGCGAACGCGATACACGAAGCCACAGTGCAGCAGTAATTCCTGCACAAGGACGCGTGGTACCCATGAACAGGGCACCTGCAAGTAATACTGGCACAAAGACTGTAGCAGTAACAGTGCGTCTGACTTTAGGCCGCACGCTATGCACCAGTTAGTTCATCGGACGAAAGCCTACTTAAACTTATTCTGAATACTTAACTATAGTAATAGGGCTACTTATATAACTTCGTATGCAAACGCCCTAACTTTTTGCAAAAAAGTGTTGTCAAATTTTAATTTAGAAAAGGGTTTTGAAGCTTTATTTCCTCATTTATGCTCTGATACCACCTGTGGCAGAACCGCCTAATCTAATGCCCTCCTAAGTGTATTTGTCTTCCATTAGACACTAAGTACCCAAGGGAGTGCACTAAACTCTGCGATTCCGTCGAGCACACCCAACAGGAGAACTCGAAAATCCACATTTTTCATCGGGATCATAAATGAGAGATAAAGCTTACAACATCATTGTCATCTCTTACATCACTTTTTAATACAACAACAGGGTAGTTCATTATTTGATTATAACCGCGGAATATAAAATGTTATCAGAGTTCAGCGGAAATAAAACCATTTAATGATAAGATAAACATTAACATGGTAAACTTTTATAAGTCTAAAATGAGAACAAATTGCCAGTATCTTCTTTGTAAAACTTTTGGTAAGATTTTTAATAAATACACTCTACTCCACATCGTAAAGGAAATCCTCGCTGAGCCCACCAGGAGGTTTCCACACTCAAGTGTCAGCTTATCAGCACCTGTCACCTGCAACAGGGTAGAACAAACCCTGAGTACTCAATTGTACTCCGCAAGACTTACCCGTCAGGAGAAAAGAAAAGACTCCAAGGATATGCATGGCTATCTGGCTTGTGGGTTATTGCAACTGCAGGAAGCATTACTAAAGGTGCATCCTTATATTTAATTTTTATTAGCAGTCATCAGTAGTTCATTAACCAACCATTCTAGGTAAGCACCTGTTCTACTTTCAAGCAAAGGTTGAGCCATCATAACCATTTTTCCATCTTTCGTCTTTCATCTTTCATTTCTTACTACGGTGCCAGATCATAGTCAAGCCGTACCGTCACGTAGAAATGGCGATTCGTGAATCAATGTGCCCAGCTGGGTACCCCGAAAAACACACGCCTCGCTCGTACCCCAGGCACGAGTGAGACCAACCCGTTCCACTCCTGTCACAGGTTCTAGGTCCCCGTCCAAACTTGGACTCCAAGCCCCCACACTTGAGGCCCGGCCTCAAAGTGGTGCTTAGACCTCCACCTATCCCCGCCTCCAATCAGTCGGTCCGGAAAGAGCCGGAGCCCATGACAAGAGAGTAACAAGTCTTCCTAGCCCCCATCCGCTAGTATATGCTCGGGATAAGGAGATTTGTGACTTGACCAGGGTCCAATGCAACGGACGGTCCTTAATCGACACAGGCGGGACAAATGCAACCAGAGCCTCGCTCAAATTGCCCAACCAAGTCCATATCCAATTCCATGTGATCGTAACATGATAATAGTAACAATAATATATTTCCTATCTCTCGCGAGTGACAGCCAATCACTCGACTTCTATCGGAGTCCTATAGCATAGCAATCTACACGATCCTGACATACTAGTAAGACTCATAGGATCAGGATATTTATATGCAAGTGGGTTTCATTCGACTCCTTAAAACTTAATGCACAAACATAAAATAAAGTGCAGAATAATAGAGGTTATGAACCAGGGCTTGCCTTGGTAAACATCATTATAACTAAGTTAGCATTTCCATCTGCGGGGTGTGGTCACCATCACGCCTTCTTTCGGTTACTCCAGTTAATCCACCATCGCACCTAAATGGTATACATTGTTGCAATATGCTTGTCTAAGCGAAACATGCATAAACAAGATATTTAAAAGACAAAAGAGATAAGTTGGAACTTAGCCAGGGCACAGGTTGGCAGAGATGGAGTCACGTGAGGACGTCGCTATGCCGCGGGCGTGCGGAGGCAACCGGAGCGCGGTCACCGGTGTGCAGGGAAAATTTTATCGGCGATAAAATTTCGATAAACCCGATAATCCCATTTATCGCTGAGGTCCGGTAAAATTTATTTATCACCGAGATTCTAATTTTCATTAGTCCACCTACACGAAAGTATGATACTCTATTATATCAATACTATTATGTGCTAGTTCTTGATGCTAAATGTTTTAGAGACAACTTCTAGTGAAATTAGGTATTATTTTGTTTTATTTTTGATCGAGAAATTCTCCGATAAATCCGATAAACCTGTTTATCGGTGACCTCCGGTATTTTTTTTGCTACCGATAAATTAAACCATGCCGGTGTGCGGTGGTGGCGCGGCATCACGAAGTGCCGGGCTGCAAAGTGTGAATGCCAGGGCTGGACGCCGGGCGCTGAGCGCGGTTGGAGGTCAGGAAGAAAGAGCCTAGCTTGGATGGCTGAGCTGCTGCTGGTCTTAAAGAGCGCACACAGGCTACACGGATGCTCGCCTACTGGTGCTGCTAAAGAGCACACTGCTCGGCTGCTAGTGCTCCACTACTCCGGCTGGTTTAAATAAGCTAATCGAGGCAGGATGTGTCACTCGGACAAGCACAGGCAAACGGGCATGCACCGCACATTCTACTTCTCTTTCTCGGGCGAGCAGCCAATCTCTCTCTTTGATGTAGATAGTGCACCGCCGTGTACTCAGGGGCGAATTTACTCCATATGGATGACTTTGCGTGAAACTCTTATACCCTCTATTTCCTGGCCAGCTAGGACCCCAACAAAATTAATACCTGTCCCCAGTAGCTTGATGACACAACTCACAAGTCACAAGAAAATTGAAGGCTACAAGCAACAAGCCCACTGCGTGAACGTTGAACTTGGACTCAAGGAGGCTAGCAGGCTGCTGAAATTATACACCATATTGACACAACAGGCCAACAGTCTGTTCAGAAGCTCAAACGCAGTCCGCCGTCTTGCTGTCCTATCCTAGGTGATACAGGCAGATAAAGCAATCTACAAAATTAAGACGACAAGTAAGGATTAGGGAAACAAGTCATTGCTAATCATATAACTATGGTTTGCATACGCCCCTATCCTCTCCCTGTTTGTCTCACTAGCTTAGTTAAAAATGGCTGCAGCAGGCATGCAGGGCACAATCAATTTATTCAGCAAGACCGGAGAAGGCAGAGACGTGGGCAGTGGGAGTCATGGTAGAGTGAGGGACGAAGTAGAGAGAGGGATGGAGTTCCTGTGCTGAACGTGGGTGCTGCTGGTCAACACTTGACCTGCTGCAGCTAGTGCTTTTGGTTTTGGGGCCTAAGACATTAGTACTAGTAGTACTATGCGTCTATGCAGCACAGGTTCAGCTAACCGTGAGGAAGAAAAGAGCTTAAAAATACTATATAATTTAATGATCGACTAAGTTCAGCTATGCAATTTCTTTTTTTATAAAACCCAGCACAATAGATACTAACTACCAGGAAGCTATTTCTTGACTTGTAAAATAAGCTAATCAATTCTTTATTTAGAAAGCAAACTGTCCACTATACAAACAATTATATATACATAGAAGAGAGATACGAATATATATGTATGTACCCAAAAATACATTTTGGCACAATTTAAGTTTGTATATATATTTAAATATCAGTTGTTAATACTTTTAGCTAAGCGGCTGCAACAAGCACTAAAACAAAGCACATGCACGGTTGAGTTAACGCGCCTAAAAGCATCGCATACACCGCATGAATACAGAGCGTGCGCGTCCAGGGCGAGGTCGGCTGAGATCTGATCGTGCGCTGACATAGTTAGGAACGGAGGAAATAGTAATCTACTGGTATAGAACATTATCGTCTAAATCATTCAGTTCTACAAACTCGAATAAAAAGAACAAGGTGTGCGATTTACGAAGAACAAGAGGCATGCAGCTAGATGGAAACTTAGAGTGAATAGTGACTAACAAGTCAAGTCTTTGTGTCGAGAAGCTGCAGCAGTTGGAGACTTCGAGTTGCTGCAAGTCTCAATAAGTGACTTGGAGTCCATGCAAGATGCCAAGATGGAGATAACAATTAATGGCCAACGTCTGGAAGATGTCATGCAGGGTGCTCTTATTGTTGTTGTTTTTTTATTTGACTTGACTTGGTGACGAGTCACGATCAGATGAGTTTGAATGCGCGTGGATGAGTTTCTTCACTTTGTGATGCATGGCTATCGTCATCTCTAGTTTCTTCACCAAGTTAGTTGTATTCTAAACGTCAAAATGACACTGTCTACTATCTTTTCAGTCTTAGAAAAATCAAGGGTTCAATTCGAACTAAACAACCATTAGCACTTTGTCATGATTTTTAAAAGGTCTAAACTTTATTAATGTCAACCAACAAGTATTTCATGTAATCGTCCATACTTCATACTAACCCATAGGAATAAAATATTAAGCACTATATTAATTATTTTGCTCAATATAATTCGTAAAAAAATACTGTTAAACCTAAGTTCATGTTCTTGCCAATGCAACAAAAGGTCTCATTTTTAAATTTTTGGATTTGGTTTCTCTTTGGCCCTAATCTAGGTGGTAAGTAGGCTCGTAACACCAGGGGTGTTACAGCCACTACCTTGTCGCAACCTATGCCCTTGCACACCCACTGTTAGGCTAGACACTCGCTTACTACTTACTGTTGTACCTCTACTACGAATTATATCTGCGATGTGATGCTTGGTGGAGGATTGTTTGTGAGTGGCTAAGGCACTTGGTTGCCGGTAATGTGGTAATAATGTGATAACAACATGGGGAGATCTTGGCATGCGTCTTGGGTGTGTGGTGAGGGTTGAGTCGATCGGGCAGGATCCTACGACGAGTCCTTGGGACAAGTCTTGCTGAGCGAGTGTGTCTGGGGCACTCCCCGTGAGAGGTACCTACGGTGGGCACATGTGTGATGAGTGGATCCCGGGGTGGAGTGTCTTTGTGGGATGAAGCCCCGGGATGGAGGTGCCGCTGAGGCATGGGGCGTCGGTTAACCCCATGTGAAGATATCCTGTCCGGTCCCCTTAAGGACTGGTATGTCTTGAGAACCGGATCATAGGACCCTACGTACACACCACTCATCCCTGAATGGGCGGGGGACGATTACCTGACCAACTAGGATGGTGCCACTACTACTAGGTTGGAGGTGATAGTGTAGGAGGTACGGGCATGGGACCCACACCCTCCTAAGATAGCATAGTGACCTCTGGGGCCCAGTACTACGTCTCACAGTCTCAGCGTTTCGGTGGACTCCAAGGTGGCCCAGGGCTGAGTGGTAGGGTGGCATCATACCAGTTGGGAGGCAGTCGGTATTAGCCTAGGCGGGGCGCACCGCCGATGATGGTGATCTTGTGGTTCTAGGTGTACATGCTTTGCAGAGTTGATCGATCTATACGTATAGCCGAGCCCTCGGATATGGTGATTTCTATGACCTACGCTTCACTTGATTAGTGAGAGGTGTCCTTTCTTCTTCTCCCTCTGGATTTGGTGGTGGTTTTCGGCTTTGCACATTGAGGCAAGGTACGTGTGGGAGTTATCCTTACCGCCTAGAGAGTGCGAGTGTGGTTAGAGTGTGGTGTGATGTGTGTGATGGGATGGGTGAACATGTGGATGAGATGGGTTAAAACTTGATGAACTATTATTATAAAATATTGATGAACTTGTATAGGAAACCTATAGCCACATATAGGCCTTTTCTTTACCCTTGCATTCCACTTACCACAAAGCATACGCAAAGCATAGGGTGGGAGCCAGTGGCTAGTACAAATCGTACTGATAATTGTTCAGTAGGATTGGATGTCCTCTGCAACTACGACAACATGAGATTAGAAGGATTAGATGGTCTCGCTCCTACGCTCAAGTTTGCTGCAGAAGATGAAGTCTACGTCCGGTAACATTCTACGCTAACTCTGATGATTGCCATGAAGGAGGAGCCTTCACTCTTTGATGCGCTACGTCGACTCTGATGAAGATGTGTGTGTTCCCACTAGAATAACAATGTACTTAGGTGTGTTACCAAGTGTTGTAATGCCTTGTAAACTTGTACCTCCGTGATATATGACTATGATATCAGCTGAATAAAGATAATGTGATGACTTAGTCGTTCTGGGATCATCACATTATGTTGTAATCTGTGGATTTCCCTTCGAGGAAATCGTGGATTGTTTCAGCATGCAGTGGAAGGACAGGAAGTGGTAATGGCGCACATGGAGGATGCCGTAAGAATGGTGTACCTACTGCTATGATAGCAAATACTGTGTATCGACATTGTTCTATCAAAATTAAAAAAAGAAATTGACTCCTCAAGGAGGAGGTAGGTACATTGTATACTTTAGGGTCCTCAGGGAGGAGGTAGAAATGCGTTTATTTTAGTGGAGAGGAGCGACACTACGACGACGAGGTCTAGTCCGACTCCACCGGCAAGGGCGGTGCTGGCGAGCGGAGAAGAAACAGAGACGAGAGGAAGACCTGACCAGTGGGCCCCACCTATTGGGTTCACTTTAATGCACACCACGTCAGCATAAGTATTGGGCAAAGATACGTTTGGACCAAGGTGAGATCTGGAACTAAGTTTAGGGAACTAAAAATAGCTCTTTGATAGTGCATGAACCTAGATGACACTCCACGTTAACTTTAGGAACCCGCCAGGAATTTTGCTCTATGACTACTCATATGATAATTAATGTCATGAATGCCCACCCATCTTACTAGTACTCCGTACAGGATAACAGACGACAGGAGCTTACTATATGGTATGGGTGGTGAAGTGACAACCAATCATGCATATAGTAGCAGTGCTACAGCTGGCCATCCAACACATCTCCCTAGACCGACGACCGCTTGCCTCACAGAGTCAGTCACGGTTCTCCCTCCTAACTAATTTTTCGTTTAATTTACTATTTCTATACGTTTTAGTTGGTCATCATTTAGGTTTCTACACATATAAGTCGAGTTTTAAATGAAAACTTTGCAGAGCTAAACAAATCTTAGCAAATTGTGTTACATTAGATTAGGTGGCATCACAAATTGTGCTAGAAAGTCTTCATAAAATGATAATAAGACGGTATATTTTGTATCTCCAAGAAACATAGGTGTTGTGTGTTGCTCTACATGAATGGCGAACATAATACTGGTATATTTAATTCAGGTTCTAGCTTTCCATCGTGTAGTGGTAAATGGTGGGTCATGTCCGTGCTAGTCAACGCTTCCCGGTCACTTTGCTTGGTACATGGAATAGATGTAGACAGAGAAGTGCAGCAGCCGTAGAGGGCAGTGGAAGGACAAGAAGCGGTAAAGGCACACATGGAGGCTGTCGTAAGAATGTACGATGGTAGGCAAGACGTCTCCACCGTGTGAATTTGGAGTCTCCTATTCCTACTACCATGATAGCTAGTACTGTGTACTGACGTTGTTCTGTCAAAATTAAAAAAATGAGTCCTCGAGGAGGAGATAGATGTGTGTTTATTTTAGGTTCCTCAAGGTGGGGGTAGAAATGTGTTTATTTTAGAGGAGAGGATAGCTACTACGATGACGAGGACTAGTGGAACTCCACCGGCAAGAGCGGCGCCAGCGAGCGGAGAAAAAACAGAGAGAAGAGAAACAACTAGCAAGTGGTCCCCACCTATTGGGTAATGCACGCCACATTCAGCATAAGTAGTGGGCTAAGATCCATTTGGATCTAGGTGAGACCTGGAACCAAGTTTAGGGATCCAAAAATTACTCTTTGATAGTACATGGAGCTAGATGACACCCCACGTTAAGTTTAGGAACTGACAATGAATTTTCCTCTACGATTAACATTGCTACTGGTACGATAATTAATGTCATGAACGCCCATCTGTCTTACTAGTTATCCGTACAGGATGACAGACGATAGGAGCTCTACTACTACAAGGTATGGATGGTGAAGTGACAACAAATCATGCATATGGTAGCTGTGCTGGCTACTGGCCATCCATCACATCTCCCTAGACCGACGACCGCTTGGCTCACTGAGTCAGTCATGGGTCTCCCTCCTAACTAATTTTCCATTCAATTTACAATTTTTATACATTTCATTTAGTTGGTCATCTTTTAGGTTTCTACACATATAAGTCGAGTTTCAAATAAAAACTTTGCAGGCCCAAACAAATCTTAGCAAATTGTGTTACGTTAAATTAGGTGGTGTCACAAATTGTGCTAGAAAGTCTTCATAAAATGCTAATAAGAAGGTATATTTTATATCTCCAGGAATCAAAGATGTTGTGTGTTGCTCTACATGAATGGCGAGCATAATACAGGTATATTTAACTCAGGTTCTAGCTTTCGATCGTGTAGTGGTAAATGGTCGGTCATGCTCCGTGCTAGTCAACGCTTGGCAGTCACTTTGCTAGGTACATGGAGTAGATGCAGACAGAGAAGAACAGCAGCCGTAGAGGGCAGTGGAAGGACAAGAAGTGTAATGGCGCACATGGAGGCTGTCGTAAGAATGTACGATGGTAGGCAAGGTGTCTCCACCGTCTGAATTTGGTGTCTCCTATTCCTACTGCCATTGTAACTCCCCAGGTGTTTGCCTTGCATCTGTGCATCATTTGAGCATGATCATAGCATGGCAAGCATCTTTGCTTGAAACATGAGCTTGCAACAACTGCAACATATGTGTGCTATGTGTGCTAGTGACAAGATCATGTGGGTGGACCATGCTAGTACATGTGTTAGGTTTGTTATGCTTGAGAACATGTGAAACATGCTCATGAAACATATGCAACACCATGTTTCAATAATTATGTTAGTGATGTCTCTTGGTTATGCCTAGTACACAAGAGGGGTTTGACATGCCCCATAGGCCATGTTTCCAGTGTGCATGCCTTTGTTTCAGTGTTTCAGTTGAATGTTTCATACGTTTCATGTATATGTTTCAGTTAATTTGAGAAGCTAGAGTACATAGATCACCTGCATATGAATGTGGTGACTCACCAAAACACCCTAGCTACATTTAGAATGTCATTAGGAACAATTTTCATAAAGGTCATTAGCCCTAACTATGGTTCTAAGTACGGTTTCACAAGTTAATTAGAGGAGTGCATCTAACTGATCTTTCTAAATGTCTAACTTAGAGGTGAAATGTGCCAAAGTCTTCTATGACAAGGTTGTGGCAAATTTTATCCACTACAAACTTTATTTTTTGTTCATCTCACGAATCACCCTCCAACCCTCTCAAAAATTCAGTTTTCTGCTCTGTTGAATTTCCATTGTTTCACAAAAACAGTCCCTGTTCCTTGCTCCATATCTCCCAAACCATGCTGATTTCGACTTGACTCATTAAAACAAAGTTGTAGAGATTTTGTTAAGCTTCAACTTTGTCAATTGGCTCATCTCAAAATTCGAGCTGGTTTGTGAGCTACAGGGCCAGGAATTCACTTCTATTTCTACCCCATGAATGTTGCAGCTGTTTCAGGGCTCTGTTTCAAAGTTGGAAAATTTGGAAATGGGATTGGGGAGGGCGCCACTTGGAGGGCCGTACGCCGGTGTGGGCCCACAGGCCGATCCTCGGCGCTCTCCAAGTCGACACACCGACGCTCTCCGCTCACCTCCTCCATTCCTCTCCCTGCTTGCCACCGCTCTCTTCTTCCTCCTCTCCGCCGGCAAGCCCCGCCGAGCACTGCGCCGGTCGCAGCGCCTCCATTCCTCCACCGCAAACAAATCACCTCAGCCAAAAGCACCGCCTCACTCTAGTCTACGCGTTGCTCCCACTCGCCAGTCAAGCCGAGCCCCAGGTAGAGCGGGAGAATCCATTTTATCGCTGCCGCAATGCTCGGAGCGCCACCGAGCTTCGGCGCTGCCATGGCCAGACCAATGCAGTGCCGCGCCGCCTTCTTGGATGCTTGTTCCGTGTTTCTTGGGGTGCGTAGAAGTTGTAGGTGAAGATAGTTCACGGTGTGGTGGTCGTTTTTGCCGCCATCAACGGGAGCCGCACGCCGCCGTCCGCCATGAGCGGCGACGAGGTAGCTTCGGTGCGGCAGAGGTTGGGGAAAGGGTGCGCCGTGGTGCGGAGTGACGAGGGGAGCACGAAGGTGCGCTTGGTTCCACCGGAGGAGCCGGCGGCGGTGAGAAACCGCTCGCCGGAGTTCCTCCCCTGCTCCGGGTGTATGACGGGCATGGCCCGCCTATCGGCACGGGTTTCCCCTTGCGCGCCTGACTGGGCCGCTTAGCGGGCCGAAAGGGCAGCAGCAGCACGGGCCTGTTTAGTTTAGGCCCGTTTCGATTTTTTTGGTTTGTTTTCTTTTTCCAGAAAGTGAAATGTTGTGCTATCTTTGATAATTCATAGAAAATTGTAGAAAAATCATAAAAAGCAAAATGAGGACTTTTTGGAATCCTCTTCACGAGTACTTTGTTTTGGTGTAGAAATATGTACCTCGATTCTTATTTTTTAGAAAGTTTGTTAATGCTTTTGTATGGTGCTTTATTAAATGGTATGATTTTGTTAAATCAAGATCTCCCTGTGTGTTAATCCTATTGCTATGAACTTTTTGTGGGATCCTTATCATGATATGATGTTGCTACTGTTAAATTTTCACTATGTTTGGAGGTCATATGCTCCAATTAAAAATGTGGCTGTGAATATGCTTTTATATAGCTTATCTTTTTGTTTATTATGATATCTCATGATTGGCTTATCATTTGGAGCTGAATTTTTTGTGGTAGCCTACTGGTGCTACAAGTGTGCCTCTGTAATTTTTGTAGATTTTTCTGGGCACTTTTTATAATTAGTAATTTTGATGCCTGTGTAATTAAATAAATAAGAAAAGGCATGTAAATAAATGTTCTATGAGTGACATGCTATGCTTAGTGTTCCTTGAGCATGTTTTAACTTTTGGGTAAGTTGTATGCACCTTTGGTGATGTTTTACATAGCTTTTAGGAGATAAGTTTTTATAATTGCTATAAATGTCACTTTTCTGAATAGGTTGTAAAGTCTGGTAAATTGAGCTATGCTCCGAGTGTTTTCATGCTTCATGTTGAATACAAGAGTTGTTGTAAACTTCAAGAATTAGTTATTGTTCAATTTTGGTGGCAATTGTCCTAATAGATTAGGATCGATGCATGTTGTAAGAAGTGTCCAGTTGCAGTTCGCTCTCTGTTTACCAGAACATATTCTGGGAATGTTTGAATTCGACCTTGTAAACTTGTGAATCATGCTTTGGTATCTGAAGATGAAATGTAGGAAATTTCATAAGCTTTTCAAAATGTCCTAATAAATGTCCATTGGAGTTATAGAACTCCAGTTATGAAATTTATAAGTTACTGCTGTCAACATGTCAATGTGCTGAAATTTCTGGGAACTGGTTTAAATGTGCTAAGTTTGAATCTTGTGGTAGTTAGTGGTTACTTATGGATGTGTAAACATGTTAATACCAGAGAGGAGGTTTGCACCTAAGCTTAAAGTGATTTGAATAGAGCACCCTGTAACTTGACTTTTATTGCTTTGATTGTTGCAATGTTCATCACATCTATCATTCATATATGCTCATAAGTTCATCATGTCACATCTGGTGCATACATGAAATTCATTGGTGCATATACATGCAATAGGTGTGCCGAGGATCATGATATGAGTGAAGTCCCACAAGGCATGAACCTCGAAGTTGGAGTCCGTTCAGGAGCCGGAGGTCCAGTCCGACGAAACCGGAGGAGACGTGGGAGCCATTCGTGAAGCCGAGCCCAAAGTCTTCCTCTGTTGGTTAAGGCAAGCCCCGGAGCATTATAAGCCTCCTACTTTCAAAGCAATTAATTATATATATGTTATATATGTATTGTTGCACTACGTGGTCAGAGTCGATTGGAACCCCTTACTGCATTATATCATTCCTTGTCTCCTTGTCCAGATATATGAATCCCTGAATCCTATGTAGACAGGATCGACTTTATGCTAAGCCCTGCTGAATTAGAATGGTAATGTCAGATGATCTCCTATCACCTGCAAGATAGGAAGTATTTGGTCACGGTTGGCTATATTTGCTATCATGGAAAAGAACCAAGTGTTAATAATAAACTTAGACCGGACGGGATGTCGATAGCAAAGCAACAAGGCATGGAGGTCTTGGGTGTGGATCTATCCCCATCTGTGTCGGTTAAGGACCGATCCGTTGTACTTCCTTTGTCATTTTGAATGCAGCCTAACACTTAGCTGGCCGGCCTGAGGTTACCGACCACGAAACCGAGTAGCTCAACTCAGGCTGCGAAGTCGAAAAGTGTAAGTCGCCTCGAAGGGGAGCCAGTGGAGTTAAGGGCAGGTGAGTTAAAAGTCCTGATTATCCTGACCACTGGTATCCCTGAGAACGCGACACTGTTCGGGCCCACCCTGAATTGTACCAAAGGTTACCTACGGCTGCCTTTAGCGGGGTTTGCCGGGTGAGTGTCAAGAATACCCCCTCAGCTGAGTTGGAATCGATTCGAATCGTCGTCTCTCCCTAATAGTGAGAAACTTGACAGAGTCGAGGCAACATAGATTTCACTAAATAACTTGATAGTTCATGAATGATGATGATGATGGCCTTATTATACCGGCTATGGTTAATATTGTTTGTTCCTAATAAAGTGATTGCTATAGTACAGGTGCTAATCTAGATGACAGGTTAATAATGATTAACTAGACGTTTAAAGCAATAATGATTATTTATCTATACTTATTAAGCTTTTATGCAAATGTGCCCCACTTAGTTAAAGCCTTGCATACTCCTTGGTGTCACTTTATTTCCGGTTTTTGACGGGTAAGTCTAGCTGAGTACATTCCCATACTCAGGGTTTATTCCCACCTTGTTGCAGGTAGTAGATTCTTACTGGTTACCTGAAGTACTATCTTCGTCGTGTGGCATGAAGACTATACCATATGGGCGTGGTCTCTGTAATATCTCTCATCTTGTGCTTTTGCAGGGTGTGACTATGTACTGGCAGTATTTGAACTTAAAATGGTTTCAGAAATTATGTTGTTTCCGCTAATCCTTACTTTGTTTTGTAATACAATATTTGTACTCCGATGTATGAGACGTATCCATGAACTGTTGTAGCAAGTGATGAGTATGTTGAATCACTACGATCTTGGCTCGTTATGGTTGGTTTGAAATCCCTCGAGATTTCGTGGACTATCGAAGTTATATGGGCTCAAGTTTCAGAATTTAATCGCTCCGGCGATTGTTTTTGGACTTGTGCTCTTATAATTTGTACGTATCCGTGACAGCCATGACAGACGATAGGAGCTCTACTACTACAAGGCATGGACGGTGAAGTATCAACCAATCATGCATATGGTAGTTGTGCTGGCTGCTGGCCATCCATCACATCTCCCTAGACCGACGACCGCTTGGCTCACTGAGTCAGTCATGGGTCTCCCTCCTAACTAATTTTCCGTTCAATTTACAATTTTTATACATTTCATTTAGTTGGTCATCTTTTAGGTTTCTACACATATAAGTCGAGTTTCAAATAAAACTTTCCAGGCCCAAACAAATCTTAGCAAATTGTGTTACGTTAAATTAGGTGGTGTCACAAATTGTGCTAGAATGTCTTCATAAAATGCTAATAAGAAGGTATATTTTATATCTCCAAGAAACATAGGTGTTGTGTGTTGCTCTACATGAATGGCGAACATAATACATGTATATTTAACTCAGGTTCTAGCTTTTCATCGTGTATTGGTAAATGGTGGGTCATGCTCTGTGCTAGTCAATGCTTGCCGGTCACTTTGCTAGGTACATGGAGTAGATGCAGACATAGAGGAGCAGCAGCCGCAGAGGGCAGTGGAAGGTCAAGAAGCGTAATGGCGCACATGGAGGCTGTCGTAAGAATGTACGATGGTAGGCAAGACGTCTCCACCGTCTGAATTTGGTGTCTCCTATTCCTACTGCCATGATAGCTCGTATTGTGTACCGACGTTGTTCTGTCAAAACTAAAAAAAAATGACTCCTCAAGGAGGACGTAGATAAGTGTTTATTTTAGGTTCCTCAAGGAGGGGGTAGAAATGCATTTATTTTAGAGAAGAGTTGCCCTACTACAACGATGAGGACTAGTCCAACTCCACGGGTGAGGGCGGCGCTAGCGAGCGGAGAAAAAACAGAGAGAAGAGAAACAACTAACAAGTGGTCCCCACCTATTGGGTAATGCACACCACATTCAAAATAAGTAGTGGGCTAAGATCCATTTGGATCTAGGTGAGACCTGGAACCAAGTTTAGGGATCCAAAAATTACTCTTTGATAGGACATGGAGCTAGATGACACCCCACGTTAAGTTTAGGAACTGACAATGAATTTTCCTCTATGATTAACATTGCTACTGGTACGATAATTAATGTCATGAACGCCCATCCGTCTTACTAGTTATCCGTACAGGATGACAGACGATAGGAGCTCTACTACTACAAGGTATGGACGGTGAAGTGACAACCAATCATGCATATGGTAGCTGTGCTGGCTGCTGGCCATCCATCACATCTCCCTATACCGATGACCGCTTGGCTCACTGAGTCAGTCATGGGTCTCCCTCCTAACTAATTTTCTGTTCAATTTATAATTTTTATACATTTCATTTAGTTGGTCATCTTTTAGGTTTCTACACATATAAGTCGAGTTTCAAATAAAAACTTTGCAGGCCCAAACAAATCTTAGCAAATTGTGTTACGTTAAATTAGGTGGTGTAACAAATTGTGCTAGAAAGTCTTCATAAAATGCTAATAAGAAGGTATATTTTATATCTCCAAGAAACATAGGTGTTGTGTGTTGCTCTACATGAATGGCGAACATAGTATAGGTATATTTAATTCAGGTTCTAGCTTTTCATCGTGTAGTGGTAAATGGTGGGTCATGCTCCATGCTAGTCAATGCTTGCTGGTCACTTTGCTAGGTACATGGAGTAGATGCAGACGTAGAGGAGCAGCAGCCACAGAGGGCAGTGGAAGGACAAGAAGCGTAATGGCGCACATGGAGGCTGTCGTAAGAATGTACGATGGTAGGCAAGACGTCTCCACCGTCTGAATTTGGTGTCCCCTATTCCTACTACCATGATACCTCGTACTGTGTACCGACGTTGTTCTATCAAAACTAAAAAAAATGACTCCTCAAGGAGGAGGTAGATATGTGTTTATTTTAGGCTCCTCAAGGAGGGGGTAGAAATGGGTTTATTTTAGAGAAGAGTTGCGCTATTACAACGAAGAGGACTAGTCCGACTCCGTGGGCGAGGGCGGCGCCAGCGAGCGGAGAGAAAACAGGTAACAAGTGGTCCCCACCTATTGGGTAATGCACACCCCGTCAGCAGTAGTGGGCTAAGATCCGTTTGGATCTAGGTGAGACCTGGAACCAAGTTTAGGAACCCAAAAATTGCTCTTTGACAGTACATGGAGCTAGATGACACCCCACGCTAAGTTCAGGAACTGACAATGAATTTTCCTATATGATTAACATTGCTACTGGTACGATAATTAATGTCATGAACGCCCATCCGTCTTACTAGTTATCCGTATAGGATGACAGACGATAGGAGCTCTACTACTACAAGGTATGGACGGTGATGTGACAACCAATCATGCATATGGTAGCTATGCTGGCTGCTGGCCATCCATCACATCTCCCTAGACCAACGACCGCTTGGCTCACTAAGTCAGTCATGGGTCTCCCTCCTAATTAATTTTCCGTTCAATTTACAATTTTTATACATTTCATTTAGTTGGTCATCTTTTAGGTTTCTACACATATAAGTCAAGTTTTAAATAAAAACTTTGCAGGCCCAAACAAATCTTAGCAAATTGTGTTACGTTAAATTAGGTGGTGTCACAAATTGTGCTAGAAAGTCTTCATAAAATACTAATAAGAAGGTATATTTTATATCTCCAAGAAACATAGGTGTTGTGTGTGGCTCCACATGAATGGCGAACATAATACAGAAGCGCAACACTACAATATCGTCGATATTTCCATGTAAATGTGAGGTAGTACAATTTATATACTACAGTACCTCTGCCCTAGGAAGAAAGCAACCGTAGGAATGGTCAAAATCAAACTATTTAATCTTAATCAATATTTATACCCCTAATAGATATATTTAATATAAAATACCATGCAACATAATTTCCCAATTGGTATCTATTGGGTATTATAATTTTTCATATTTCTTATAGATTTGATTAATAAAAATTGCAATTCTAGTGGGCACAGAGGACGCTGTTCTTTATCTGGGTGTACTGTAGTTCTTTATCTGCACGATGCCTACCTCTAGCTCTCGACCCAACAGCAAATTAAAGCCAGCTAAATTTATGCTGGAGTCTATGCTACAAAGTCATTAATTAGTTGGTTCGGTCAAACACTCCCATCTAAAGTTTGGTTGGCTAAAGTTTAGCTCTAGCAATTAACTAGCTAAAATTTAGCAAAGGTGCATTCAAACAGGCCCAAAGACGTGAGCTGCTGCTGCCAACGGCAGGCCCTATCACTACTGGAAACTCGAATACTTCCGTGGGTATCAAATTTTTCTGTGCGTTTTTTTAGGCTCGCACGGAAAAATCCCAATTGTTCTGTGGGTTTCCAAATATACCCGCAGAAAAATTTTAAAACCTACAGAAAAATTATAACATTTTTCCGTGCGTGAGAGTAACCACACGGAAAAAATATAAACACACAGAAAAATTAAACTTTTTCTATCGGTTTTCTTAAGCCTCACAGAAAAATTTATACACGCACGGTAATATACGTATTATTTTGTGGGTCCTTTTATACACGCACAGAAAAAACATACTAACACACAGAAAAATTCTAACGCGCCATCCGATTTGGCATTCGCTCCCTCGAATTTGGCATTGGTGCTTTCCGGCGTTCTCACGAAAAGAAAGGATATTTTAATGAATAAAAAAAAGAAAAAGTCCTAAACCCAACCTGTTGCACACGCACTGCACCCACGCACGGACTCCACCCCAACACACGCACACGCACCGCACCCAAACACGCACACACGCACCGCTGGGCTTCCTCACGCAGGAGCGAGCAGCACGCCGCGGCCGGCTTCCTCCGCAGCACGCCCTCCGCCGCCGCCGCAGCAGCTCCTCTCCAATGGCGTTGGCAGCCCCTAGATCTGCGCCTCCCTAAGCATCCCACAGGCTGCCGCCAAGACTGTGAGCCCTCCCCTTCCCCAGGCCGCCGGCGGCTGCGCCCCTTCCGGTGCGCCGGCCTAGGTCCACCGGCTGCCGGGCGCTGGGCACTGGGTGTTGGCTGCTAGCAACCGGTGCTTCGGGACGCGTCCCCAAGGACCTCCCCCTCGACTGATCGTCTCGACGCAACAACCCTCCTCTTCCTGTCGATCTCCCGCGCCCTGCTCTTCCATCCTCCAGATCTGGCCACCAGTGGGTCAAGGTACACTCCTCTCTTCACTGATTCAATTTTTTGTATGAGATGTGATGTCGGTTTTATCTGAGTATCCAGTTGTATGAATTTCCAGTTGAAGTCTGCTTCCCTCAAGATTTGGTCGCCGATGCTGTATGCTTCAAATTTGAATCGAGTTTTCAGGTTATCTGTTGTCCATTTTTTTCATGGCAGTGACTATGAAAACTAGTGTAGACTAGCCAGAACCCCACGGCAATTGCCGCGGGCTAGGCAGAGTTAGTTGACATAATTTTTTTCCTCTAAAGCATATATGCATCAATTATTTGTGCCGTGCATAGGTAAGTGTAGCAAAAGGTAAATTCTCTGAGATATGAACACATGAAAGTTGATTCTCTCCATAGTAGCACTAAAAAAACATTTGCAGACAGGAAGACAAATTTTGTACCAAATACTCACTTAACCTTCTCTCTATATATATCTCGCGCTGAGAAAATGGTTAAGCAACAAATCTCAGCATTCAACTAACGAATTTTTTGTAGCTCCAAATGGCAGATCTATGCTGATTGGAGCTTGATACATTTCTGATATATACAATCCCCGGTACTGAAGCAGCATAAAGTTAATAGTTAGATACATTGCTAGTCATTTTGTGTTTGGTCCATAGCTGAAGACACTGCAATGGGATTCCATAGCTGAGGTTGGCTAGGATTAGAGTGTAGAGATGGATAAATAAAGCATGTTTTACTTATCTATTCTGAATATCTATGATTCTTATTGATATTTTCATGACATGTACCTGTTCAGTACCTATAGGCAGTATATTAGCCATAGTGGCCTCACTAGTAGCATGAAAATAAATTTACTGGAAGTTCTAATCTCATGTCCCTTATGTACTGCAGTAAGATTTTGGGCTAAGGCAAGCATTGAAGGTTCCTGTTGGAGGTAGACAGTGAAGAATTGTTGAAGACCCTTGATTGAGACTCAAGGTACACTTCTTTCTTCACTGGATTTGTTTGTTGTGTGCTGTTATTCTACACTTTATTTGTGTGCCCACTTGTCCAAGTTTGGAATGTTTGTCCTTGCTCAAAAAGTAGTGCATCTTTCTTTATTGTGATATCTAATAATATATTAATATTTGAAACAGAACTAGTTAACATGTCAAACCGAACATGGATGTATAATGGTTGGCAACGTGGCAATCTCTCAAATGAATGGATTGATGGAACCGATGAATTCTTGAATAGTGCTTTTGCAATTCCTGGTGTAGCTGAAAATGATACTATTAAGTGTCCTTGTGCACAATGTCGGAACTACTTTAGGCATACAAGATTTACCGTGTCAATGCATTTGTGTAAGCATGGTTTTAAGGAAAACTATGAAACTTGGACCGAGCATGGTGAGGGGCTGATTTCACATGATGGATATGATGGTGTGGGAAATAGAGAGGGCACTGATGAAGTTGATCAGATGGATCAAATGTTGGTTGACCTTGCTGGACACCATCCACCTGTATTGGATGATGCTGAACCAACAGCATATGCCAAAGCTTTCTATAGGATGGTTGCTAGTGCAGATGAGTTGGTGCATGATAGAACCACACACTCACGCTTGTCTGCTGTAGCTCGCTTGTTTGCTGCAAAGTCACGGTACAACATGTCCATCGCAGAATATGATGATATACTAGGCATAGTGCATGAACTCCTTCCTCCTGACTCCAAGTTACCTGATGACTTCTACCAGTCTAGGAAATTATTAGAAGGTCTTGGTATGCAATATATCAAAATTGATGTTTGCTATAACAATTGCGTGCTATTCTACAAAGATAACATAAACAAAGAAAAATGTGACTTTTGTGGGACTAGTCGATATAAGGAAGGGCGAACAAAGGTTGCACGCAAAGTTTTGCGCTATCTTCCAATCACAGATAGGCTGCAAAGGTTATATCTACATGGGGATACAGCCAAGTTAATGAGATCATATAGTCCCACAACATGTGATAAGATGGTGCACCCTTGTGACGGAGAGGCTTGGCAACAATTTAATGTGGACTATCCAGAATTTGAAAAGGAAAAAAGAAACGTGCGCCTTGCAGTAGCAACAGATGGTTTCCAACCATTTGATGTGAATGCTGCGCCTTACTCATGTTGGCCAGTCTTTGTGACCCCACTTAACCTCCCTCCTGGCACACTCTTAAGGTCTGAGTATATTTTCCTCGCTCTTGTTATTCCTGGTCCGGAGCACCCTGGTAGAAAATTGAATGTTTTAATGCAGCCCTTAGTTGACGAATTTCAACAACTATGGAATGGGGTCACAACATGGGATGCTTTGTTGACGGAGGAGTTTACAATGAAAGGAATCTACCTTTGGTCAGTACATGACTTTATGGCTTATGGGGACTTTTCAGGCTGGAGCACTCATGGTAGGTTGTCATGCCCATATGGGTGTGGTTGTCGAGGATTCCTACTCCCTAATGGTAGAAAGGCTTGTTGGTTTGATACCCATAGGCGTTTCTTGCCTGAAAATCATCCATTTAGAGATGACGATAATGCTTTTCGCAAGAACACGAAGGTGTTTGATGAGGCACCTAGGTACTTAACAGGGGAGGAAGTGCAAGCCTATGTGAACCAGTCTGTTGGTGATACACAAACCTACGGTAAATTGCACAATTGGACACATGTACTTTGTTTTAGGAAGCTTCCATATTTCCATAAATTGCTACTTCCACACAATATTGATGTGATGCATAATGAAAAGAATATGGGTGAAGCCATATGGAACACATGTTTTGATATAGCTGAAAAGAGCAAAGATAATGTGAAAGCTAGGCTAGATTTGGCTATTATATGTAATCGTCCTTCTATGCATTTGGTGCAAAAGAGCAATGGGAAGTGGGATAGGCCTATAGGTCCATTCAGCGTTCCCAAAGATGTTAAGCCAACCATCCTGCAATGGTTCAAAGATTTGAAGTTCCCTGACTCATATGCATCCAACCTGAAGCGTGGTGTGAGTTTTCAGCATAAGAAAGTTTTTGGACTAAAAAGTCATGATTATCACATCTTTATGGAAAGGTTGCTCCCTGTAGTGTTTCGTGGGTTTTTGCCAGATAATGTGCGGCGTTGTTTGGCTGAGCTTAGTTTCTTCTATCGGCAATTGTGTGCCAAAGAGCTTAGAAAAGATGGTGTCCGCTCTATGGAAGAGAATGTTGCAGCACTTCTTTGCAAATTGGAGAAGATATTTCCTCCTGGTTTCTTCAATGTCATGCAACATCTCATCATACATTTGCCTTATGAAGCACGATTAGGTGGTCCTGTCCTAGCACGTTGGTGCTATCCATATGAGAGGTAAATCTAGAAATAATTAAATAGCTAGTTTGTTTATGTCGCTGACCGTAAGTTGGCTATTCGTAATATGTTGCTCTCACTTCATAGGTGTATCCAGAAACTTAGGAAAAAAGTAAGAAATAAGGCTCGTGTTGAGGCTGGCATTGTTGAGGCATTTCTTGTTGAAGAGGCTACAAATACACTAAGTCTATATTTTAGACCTCATGCTCCATCTGTTAGAAATAAGGTGCCTCGCTATGATGATGGCACATCTTCATTTCAAGGTACATGTGACCTTGAGATTTTTAAATGCCCGGGTCGTTGCATGAGCCCTAGAGGTGTTCGTGAACTCTCAAACAAGGAGTACAAGGTTGCTTTTCTATACATATTGACAAACATGCCGGAGATGGACGCTTTCTTCACGTATGTTCTGCCAAAAACTTCATTACTGTTCTGTTGTAGATTTTTTTATTATCTAGGAATAACTAGGATTTTGTTCATGTAGACACTTTGATAATGAACAGTGGAAGAGCCGTATAGATCCCACAGACCAGCAACGTCGTGATTTAAGGTTAAATGGTTGGAAAAATAGCCGTGGTATACAATCTGGTCCAAATTTTTTTGATTGGTTCAAAGAGCAAGTAATTTCTCATACACTTCAGCCTTTGTCCTTTTTCTAACATTGTGAATGATGATAAAAAACTTATCACATAATCTGTGTTTTTTCAGTGCTTCAAATCAGCTAGCATTCACAATGCTCTATCCCAAATGTCCTATGGTTACTGCCCTCGAGTTAGGTCCTATGGGTGTTATGATGTCAATGGCTATAGATTTCGTTCAAAGAAATATGAGAGTGGAAGAATAGGGCTATCAACTATCAATAGTGGTGTTTGTGTAAATTCTTTTGATGAATCAGACAATGCTCTAGAGTACTATGGTACCATAGAAGATATAATTAAAATTGAGTGGGAAGGCAGCATGAAACTAGAGCTAGTGCTGTTTGATTGCTCCTGGTTTGATCCAACACCCAATGGATTAAGGCGTACTGAAGATCTAGGCTTGGTAGAGATCAATCATACATTAAGATTATCAAATTTTGACCCATTTGTGATGGCTAGTCAGGTTACTCAAGTGTACTATCTGTCATACCCCTGTAAGAACAGGGAGTTGTCTTCATGGTGGGTTGTCAATCATGTTGCTCCACATGGATGTGTGCCTATGAATGAAAGCAGTGGTGAAGCTATGAATACGGAAGAGGTAGTGCAAGATGTCTACCAAGCTGAAGGTTTGGATGGCACCTTTGTCATTGATTTGAGTGATGCCTTGGACTCCATAATTGCAACAGAATCAGATGAGGTTACTGATCCAAAAGACTTGGAAGCAATACATAAACAAGTTGTTGTGGACGAGGAATATGATGAAGAATCTATTGAAGAAGAGTATGAAGTGGAAGAGGATGATGAAGCAATGGATGAAGAAGATGAAGAAACTTATGATCCAAATGATTTTTGAATATGCAGTCCATAATATGTCTTAGTTATACTATTTGTTATGCACAAGATCTTATGTAACTGTTTGAATATGCAACTAGTAGTCCAGTACTATTAATGTAGCAGTTTGCATGTGTTCTTCAGTGTTAATATAAATCTGAATTCATGTTTTCTCTTTGATCCTTTTTCCTAGTTTGAATATATGCAGTCTAGTATTTTTTGTTTTAAGATGGATCTAACATATTGTATCAACTGCAGATGGTCTCTACACGCAACAAAACTCCACGTAATTATCATGCACCCCAAAGGATTGATGGTTCTGGAAGTGCAAGCGGTGCCATGGTCCATTCCATTCGACACGCACGCCGTGTGGCCAACAGCAGTGCAGCCCCAACAAACGAAGGTTCTCGAACTGCAGATGATGCCTCACAAACAACACCAATTGATGCCTCACAAACGACACTAGTTGTTGAAGCTCCCCCAATAGAGCCACCTAAAAAAAGAGGAAGGAAGCCAGGGTCCCGAACAAAATTTAAACAACCTCCACGTGGTGTTAAAGTGGTTCTTAAACCAGAGGGTGATGAGTGAGTGCATGCACAGATCTTTATCTCTAGCATGATATTTCTTAGATATCCTTTTGTGCTGACCTGTGACTGTACAATCTTTATTTATATAGGCAATTCAAATATGTTCACTACCCGGCACCTTACAAATATAGTACTCAACTTGGGGCCATAGTTAGAAGAGAATATCCAGGTGTGCTTGTGGAGGTGGATGAGGATGGTAATGAATCCCAGCGCCCAGCTCTGGATTGGTATGATTATTTTCATAAAAATCCTCGTGCTCAGGGAACAACAAGGGCAGAAAAAGTGCTTTCTGAATTTTGGGTAAGACACCTATGTTCAATCTGAAATTTCTGAGCAGCATCTAAAACATATAATTTCTGAAATCTAAACAATCTATAACGTATGTTCATGGTTTTGTACACTTGCAGCGTTTGTTCCAAGTTGTAGAAGGACATGAACAACATGCGGACCGTGTTCTAGAAGAATGTTTGAAGAAAAGGGTGAGGGACATGATGTATCAAGTCCGTGTGGATGCTGTCAAGGAGTACCACAGCAAAGTAAAACACATACAAATAAAAAATGCAGTAGCGTGCCATATTGAGCTTGAGTATGAGCAATACAAGCAAGGACAGCTTGAGGGTTTCAGTGATGAGGTGTGGCTCCTCCTTTGTGATTATTGGTGCTCAGATGAGTACAAGGAAAAACGTAAGAGGGGCCAAATATCTCGGTCAAGTAATGAAGATATTGCTCAAAACTGAGGAGGATCTAGACCATTCACAGAGACACAACAAGTACTGGTATGCATGTGTATATTCTTTCATTCTTCTTAGGAATTTAGTAGCCTATTGAATATTCATATCTCATATTCTCATTTGAAAATTTTCTGTTTTTAGGAAGCTAAGTTTGGACCACATAAAGCAACCCCTGTTAATACATTTGCTGCGATGAAATCTGGCTTGAAAAGCCTGGATAGCAATGGTAGATGTGGTCCAATCAGTAGCCGCAAAGCACAAAGACGCATGGTATGTATGTGATGTCTTGTACAGTTCAAGTGTATACTAGTTTTGAGTACTTAAATGACATCTTTTGTGGAACTTTTTAATACAAAAGCTGTAGATATTTTAAGTATCTTCACTGTCCTAAAATTTCATGACTTCAAGTCCTCAGTTTTGGGAGTTACAGTTTTCTGAAGTTTCCTGTCAAGTTATGTTCATATTTGCACACAGCAATGTTTCTTTGTGCTTTTCACCCTGCTAAATTAAGAATCAGGTCCATGTTATTACTAGAAAGATGTGGAGAACTTCTTAAACTTTCTAAAGTGTTAAAGCATAATTTTCTATGATCTAAAACTCTGGTCATGATTTATTTAGGTGACTATCTTGCTGCTGTCCAGAAATTTCAGAATACTACGCTATCACGTTTTGGCTATCTGTACATCTTTAGAACATGTTTCCTTGTTCTGATCCTTGTAGGATGAGTACCTTACTGCTGTTAAGAGGATAGAATGTGCAAACGAAGAGGTTCGAGATGATGCAGACATGGAAGTGGATGGGCATGAGGTTGAGCAACAGCTATATTTGAATGGGAAGGCTCTATATGATGTGTCTAAGGGTAGCCCGAGAAAGCATGGGCGTCTTGCCATAGCAAATGGTGCGGTTAAGTCTTCAGATGTCAGGGCAGCCGGAAGGGAAAGAAGTATGCATCCATCAAATTCAGTGACTATGCAAAACATGTCTCGTGAAATGGAAGAGTTACGTCGTGCAAATGGAAGGCTAGAACAAGAGAATCATGATAAGGAGAATGCACTGCAGCAAAGCAAAGTTCTTGTAGGCTTGGTATTGGTATGTGCAATGCTCTTGTAAATACTTCACCAATATCATGTGTAAATTATCTAATGATTTGAATCTGAAATATCTATGCTTTCAATACACTTGTAGAACCTTTATCAGGAGACAGGAAGGGTTGTGCCAGAAGAAGCGTTACGACAGTTGTCCGCTACACAAGCAATTGTGAGTATATCTTCATTCCACTATCAACTTGTTTTATAGCTGTCAGAACCATGACTTAGAGATTTTAAGATGGAAAGGAAGTAGAAACTGATTAGTATTTTGTGGGGTACTATTCAGAATGGCAACACAGAGTGCAGTAGTGAGGAAGTGGCCTCATGTTGATTGTTGTAGAGCTACTGCAGTGAATTTGCATGGCTATTGCAGTGAGGAAGTGACCTTATGTTGGTTTATAATGTTTCACAACTTGAAAACCAGCAGTTTGAACACTTTAAACCTTGTCCAATTCAAGGTACCACATTCAAATGACTTTACATCAAACTTAGATGCTTTGCTGAAAGTGTTATATTGTTGGGTCACAATTTCACTTACTAATGTAACTTTGTTCACATTTAGGCTACTGGTTCTTCTCATGCTGAATTTGCCAACAATATTGATGATGTTTGCCACAACAATGGGGATCCTCATGCTGCAAATGGTGGCAATCAAGGTTCCGACAACAATGGAGATCATGCACCGATGTGATGGTTGTGTTTAGGTGGAAAACATGGATGTGCTGGTGGTTTCTTCTTTTGTAGAGCAGTGCTCTTGCACATTAACTAGTAGGTGGCTCTAATCTGTTAGCCTTAGTTCTATATGACACAATGATGCATGCTAATACTTCATTCATCTTGGCTGAAACTTGAACCGATGAGATGAGGTAGCAATGCTTTTGAATGTATTGATGCCGAAATATTTGGACATCATCTATATGTATTAAACCTGGATGCCGGAATATTTGGACTTCATCTTTACATGTATGCTATTTATTCTGTGATGATGAAATTTCTGTATGGACAGTCAGTATAATATGATGTTGCTACTGTTTTTAAATAATTATTATATCCAATTATGGCATGGGAAAATGTATATATTCTGTTGGTGGTTTGGAATTTTTCTGTGCGTGGTTTTAAACCGACAGAATAATGGTAATTTTTCTGTGAGTGCACCTAGTTTTTCTGACAGATCTAAACCGACAGAAAAATTAGTTTTTCTGTCGGTGTTGATTTTTTCTGTGCGTATCAACACACGGAAAATTGTTTTTTGATCCGGCGAAAACCAATTTTTCTGTGAGTGCTTGCCCCACGGAAATATGTTTTTCTAACGGTGAACCCACGGAAAAATTCAAATTTTCTGTCATCCTATTTCCGTGGGTATTTTTCTGTCGGTCACCGTCAGAAAAACATTTTTCCGTGGGTATACTCATTTTTCTGTGGGTTTTTGCACCCACGGAAAAATCCGAGTTTCCAGTAGTGTAATATATTAGCACGGAGACCATCGTGAATGATCCTGACACACATACACTGGTTTGAATGTTGAAATCGACTGCCAAAAGCCAATATTGATCATACAGCAGATGACTGGTTATCCGCTGGGGACAAGTGACGTGCTCCACAACCGTAAATAAGATCTCACACTAGTATGGAGACCATCATCTAGCGAGAATCAAAACTGTGCATGCGTAAATAAAACGCCACATGCTGTACTAAAGTCAATAACGTACATGTTCTACTTAGAAATTATATCAAAATAGTTACTGTAACTCTAGTATAAATCAAGTATCAGTCATAATGAGTCAACATTAACAAAATTTTTAGAATAACATTTATATAAATCAATTCTAGCTCCTAGGTTAGTAAAAAACCATCATGATAAAGCTTTAAGATCATAATCGAATTCGTTAGCTAGGGAGGTAAATAATGGCAAAAACGTCTCATCGTTTTATACCTTTTGGTTGGTCATCTTTTAAGTTTCTACACGTGTAAGTCGAGTATTAAATAAAAACTTTGCAGGGCCAAAGAAATCTTCGTAAAATAATGCTAATAACAACGTATATTTTATAGTTCCAAGAAGCATAGGTGTTGTGTGTTGGTCCACATGAATGGTGAGCAAAATACAGTACAGTACTAGCGTACGCGTCTTCCCGCAACACAATTCAACGATGCCACTTGGCGTCGGTGTACGTTGGGTTAAATGGTTGATGGTGACGTGACACCACAATATCGTCGATATTTCCATGTAAATGGGAGATAGTACAATTTATACACTTCCTCCGTCCTAGGAAGAAAGCAACGGTAGGAATGGTCAAAATCAAGCTATTTAATCTTAATCAATATTTATACCACTAATAAATATATTTAATATAATGCAACATAATTTCCCAATTGGTATTATAATTATTAATATAGATTTGATTAATAAAAAGTGCAATTTCTCTTGGGACAGAGTTAGGTTCTACTACTAGAGATCAATGCTAGCAGCTGGCATCTAGGCACTGGCTCCAATAATATCCGGCCAGGACCGGACACCAAGGCGCGTTATTACTGTAATTGATCATCCGGGAGACGGATGCCACTAGCTCTGGACCCAACACCAACAGTAGCAAAGACTTGACCTTCTGCTGCCATAGTGTCCGGTACCCATTGGCACGTCAATGATCCCCAACACACAGACACTAGTTTGAATGTTGACGGAACATGGGTGGTTAAATTGCCAGCTGGGCATGCAATGACGTGCAGTACAGTAATGTACTATCTCTGTCTAAGTGTTGTTGAGTAGTTACTTTTTTAACATCAACAAAAATATACACAAGAAAATATTAATAATGTAAATAATTAGTACCAAGATATAAATCATCAAATCTATTTTTATAATACAAATTCCTCAGAATTTTTCTAAAAACCTAATCAAACTTAAAAAAAATTCTCCACTTGTGAAACTTATCTACTTATCATTCCGTGCATACGTTAACTGCCCAAAACAGAGTCCATATGCAATCTTGAGTACTGCAAATGTGACTAGATTCTAGCCCATGCGATAGCACGAGTTGATAGACTAGTCAATATAATGGGCAACCCATCTGCATGTTTGGTTTTTATTAAAAAAAAATCATTCCTCGACATCCCCATGTGAACCATGCATTGCTTTTGATTTGGATGTGATCTAGGACCCGTTACTGCTTGCTAGTACTCCAGTTCATCGTACTGGAGTTTACGTGACTCTCGTCGATGTCGTGGGACCTCATTACACATACATCCATGGACACGGTTGTCAGCTGAGCAATGGACGTCGAGTCATCGCCAGGGCAGCATTAAGGCTCAGTAATTCACCGGCTAGCTAAAGGCCAACGACTTGACCTGCCGCTCGATCTGGTAGTGGTGGAACCCTAAAGTGGGGCACAAAAGGAGGGTTTCGATGCAATCATCCTCTTGTGAGTGCCTCTGCCTCTCATGTCTGAACAACTTGCTTTCCATTATATTGCTCGTTGGGGAAGTCTCAGCCATTATATATTCATCCAGCAGCACATCCGATCCATTCCACACGCATGATGCCATCCAAAACCCACACACACCATGCATAATATCGTAGAGAGCAACCATTGGCATACATTCAAGCAAGCACGCGAGGTTGTGATAGCATTGCATGCCACCATCGTCCTAATCTAGCACATATATCATATATCACTACTGGAAACTACATTATTCCTGTGTGCTATGTAATTTTTTTGATGGGCATAGAAGTACTCACAGAAAAATTTTATTTAACCTGTCGGTTCCCGCTGCACACAGGAAAATTCGATTTAACCTGTCGGTTTTTATGTAACACACAGAAAAATTGGATCACACAGGGTAATTACATTAATATCCTTGTGTGCTTTATATTTTTTCTGTCGGGTCACACACAGGCCAATTGGCTTGTCCTTTTGGCGCGGCGAAAGCTAGCTGCCCGCGCGTTTTGGTGCCGAAAAAATTCATTGGCGTGCGTTTTGCCGCGAGTTTTGGGCTTTTGGCGCTGCTATTTGGAAACAAAATAAAAAAAAACCCTTTACCTTATCCTCCCGACCTCCCCTTCCCCCACACGCGCTCAGTTTAGCTTCCTCCCGTGCTTCTGTTCTCTCGTAAAAAAAACCGAGCATCTCTTAACTGAGCCCGCCGCCGGCCCCTTCCCAGCCGCTGCCGCCGCCCCAGCCCCAGCCTCTCAGCTGCCGCCGCCTGCAGATGGAGTTGGAGGCCCCACGCCGACAGCTTCTCCGTCCTCCGCGCGACGGCTTCTACGGCCAGTAGATGCAGGGCGCTGCCCACCTCCCCCTCCTGACCTCCCCACAGCCCAGTAACCAGCCAGTGTCCGACATCTCCTCCGTCGAGCCCGACCCCTCCCTCTCCCCTGAAGATCCATCTTGTGGGGAGGACGGGATTCACAGTTGAGACAACCTCAATCCAAGCTGTGAAGGCATTTGCTAGATCTGCCAGGTAGTAGATCTGTTTTTATTGTTTCATTGATAAAACACATGATTAATGCAGGGAGTAAATAAGTGGTTCTTGGAGGAAAGGGATAGAATGGTTCTGGAAGGGCAGAGAGGGCAGTGGTGCCATCTCGGGGTTTGTTTCATTGACAGACTCGTGGCACTGCAAGTAGACCCACTGCGTTCCATCTCCCTTCTGTGTTCCTATTGAGTTCCCCACAAACTCGATTCTATTTCGTGGTTTTGGGCAAGAGAACACTTGAGCTCTAGATCCCAATTCATTTATTTCTTATTGATTGTAGTAGTAGCAGCAGCAGCGAGATGAGATTCAATTGATGCATTACTTCTGAGACAAGATTGTATTGTTGTCTGCATGCCATGTGGTTATCAGAATGCCTGTACGGAATATTAGACAAGCTCAATAGATTTACCAATCGGTTGGTCCATGTCCTGTCCAAGTTATTATGTTTGTTTGATTGTCTTCAGAAATATATTATTTTCATTGTCTTCAGAATTTCATGGAATGCCAATTCATTTTATTTCTCGTCAGGGCCACTATTCACTTGTATATGCTTCATGTATGGTGCTGGTGTAAAAGGAAATCATGAAGAAGACAATTAATTAATGTTTATCAGTCCTAAAATCCAATTGATATTTACATGGTATTATCATTTTGCAGCTGCCCACTAGTTCATCCCATGTTGGTGAGGACTTGGATGGTGAGGACATGGATGGAGAGGACGAAGAGGACATGGATGGCAGCTACATGGAAGGAGAGGACACGGAGGAGGACATGAATGAAGAGGACATATATGAAGAGAACGAAGGGGACGAAGAGGACGAAGAGGACATCGACGACAACAATGGGGGCAGCAATGCTGGATCAAACATCGATGACTTCTGTGATTTGGGATATATATGGTAAGGTTGCTATTGGCAGAAATAGCACATTGGTTGTCAAAGTGACTTTTGTCCATTGAACAACATAAGCTGGTGGCTGTCTTTTGTCTTTTGAACATGTATGGCGATGGTTAACTTAGTAGTAATTGAATGTTAGATGGACTTGGCTAAAACTAGGATGTCATGGTAGGTGACATGGCTGTACATGTATAAATTAGGAGCAGCATATGGTGCTAGTAGTAGAATTTTAGATGTAATTTGCGAGGGCAGAACCTTTGGTATGTTAGCCCGTGTTGAATGCTTTGTAAGCTTTTATGGACCTTCTAATATATATGCTTGATTATTGTGCTATGCATATAATGTGTTGTTTGGTGCATCGAACATAACATGTAATTGTGATATTTTCTTGTCGTCTGCTAATTTCTCTGGTGATCATTTGACAAAAAAATTGCGATTTCCTTGAGGGGAAACCATCAGGAAAATTTGGTTGAACTGACAGAAATTCAGTATTTCATTGATGGAAAACCGACAGAAAATAGCTTCTTGTCCCACAGAATTATCTTTATTTCCCTGAGAGTTGACTGACAGAAAAATTACTAAAACCCACAGAGAAATTAGCAATATCCCTGACGGTTAGCCTACATCGAAATCAATTAACCTGACGGTTGCCGACAACGGACTGGACCTACTGACGTTACATTTTTTTTGTCAGGCCTCCGTCAAAGAAATACTATCAGGAAAACATTTCTGTCGGGAGGCTCACAGATAAATTCTATTTCTCTGTCAACCTATCCTTGACGGGATAAGCCTGTCGGGCTCCCGACAGAATTAACTTTTCTGACGGTTTTTCCTGTTTCCATGACGGTTTTTTGGCACACAGGGAAAATGGGGTTTCCAGTAGTGTATGGATATAGTGACGGGGGCACTGGGCAGCGTCCTCTCCAAGCTCGCTGAGTTTCTCAAGGATGAGTACAATCTGCAGGCCGGGGTGCGGGAGAAGATCACCTCTCTCTCCCGGGACCTGGAGAGCATGCATGCCGCACTCCGCCAGTGGGCCGAGGTGCCCCCGAACGAGCTCGACGAGCTCGTCAAGCTCTGGGCGCCCGACGCCCGTGAGCTGTCCTACACAGTTGAAGACATCCTCGACGAGTTCCTGGTACGCGTTGAAGCAGGCCGCAAGCGCAAGGACCCCAATATGAAGTGGTACCAGCATGCAGCAAACAAGATACTTGAGGTATTTACCCAGGCCAAGGCTCGCCGTGAGATTTCTGGCATGATTGACATCATCAATGAGAAAGCCAAGGAGGTGGCGATGAGGCGCGAAAGATACAGATTAGACAATATTGTGGCCAAGCCTGCCACAAAGAACACAGTTGATCCCCGTCTTAAGCTTATGTACAGAGAAGTGACACAGCTCGTTGGCATTGACAAGTCAAGGGGCGAGATCATGTACATGCTGCAAGCCGACAATGTGTCCAGCCAAAATATGGTCAGGACGGTTTCTATCGTTGGAGCTGGAGGATTAGGCAAGACCACTCTTGCCAAAGCATCATATGATGAGCTGAAGTTATCATATGATTGCAGTGCTTTTGTTTCGGTTCGGCAGAATCCGGACTTTCTGAAGGTTTTCAAGGACATTCTTTATAATCTTGACAAAACCATGTATAAGGAAATTCATAATGCAAGGAGAGGTGTAGATATACTCATCAGTGAACTACAAGAATTCCTCAAGAACAAGAGGTACCCATCAGCAACCTAAGAGTTTTGAAGTTATGGATTTTTGCAGTTCTCAAACAAACTTGTTCAAGTGCACAGGCTACAATTATTTTCTGATACAAAATTTGGATGATGCATTTTCTTTCTAGACACAATTATTTTTCTTAGACATCAGCTAAGAGTTCATGATTTTTTTATTGTTTGGTGGTGTGTTTAATTAGTAGTAGCGTTACTTTGGGTTTTGATCAATAATGTCGGTGGTTTTTAAGCATGTCATGGGCAAACACAATTCAATTTTTCACAATGGCAAAAGGAAGGAGAATTACAAACATGTTACATCCGGTGCCCATTTTGTTAAAAACAATGGTTATTAGTCTAAAAACAAAAGAAACCGGTTAGATCTTCACAATTTTTTATGAATATTCTATTTTTTAGTGCATCTTATTCACAACAAAGCACTATTCCAAGCCTCTAATAAGTTCGAATGTTATGATTTCAATGCCACTTGTTATACTATAAATAATATGTGCCTTTTACCTTTGCAAGCATATATACACATATCAAGGTTTCATACTAGACAACATTATACAAGCACTATTCAAATAGTTCCAGTAGTTTAACTTTTAGAAGGAAGATTGTGTTTTTTTTCTATTTTTACCTTAAGTTTACAGGATAATTAAGTTCATGTCTGAGTACTACTCAAACTATTGTTTGGCCAGGAAGTAATTACATATATGTTAGTGTATGAGCATCTCTTCCAACGTTATTCTTGGTGACAACGACACACTTTATTGCTTCTTGGAGCACTAGATGGCTTTAGTGTCTCTCATGGATTTTCACTTTTATGTGGACAGGTACTTTATTGTTATTGATGATATATGGGAGCCAGAGTCTTGGGAAACAATAAAAGTAGCTCTAGATGGAAATAATGGAAGTAGAATAATCATAACTACTCGTAAACTTGAAGTTGCTAGAGAAGCTGGTGAGGTTTACAAGCTACAACCACTGTCGTCTGATAACTCCAAAAGGTTATTTTATACGAGGTTATTTGGTGGTGAAGACAAATGTCCAAATAATCATTCACATGAGTTGTCTGATAGGATTCTAAAGAAGTGTGGTGGAGTTCCACTTGCTATCATCACATTGGCTAGTTTGTTGTTGGGTAAATCAAGAGAAGAATGGATTGAAGTGTGTATATCTCCTGGTTTCTACCAAGATAAGGATGATGGGCATATGAAAAATACCATGCATATATTGTCTCTTAGTTACTATGACCTTCCTTCTCATTTGAAGACTTGTTTGTTGTATCTAAGTGCATTTCCAGAAGATTCATTTATTGATAAGGATTCATTGATATGGATGTGGATAGCTGAAGGCTTTGTTGAGAAGGAACAAGGACGTGGGTTATTTGAGGTAGGAGAGGAATACTTCCATGAGCTCATAAACAGAAGCATGATCCAGGGAGGGGATTCTAATGTCATTGGCATCATGGATAGGTGTCGTGTTCATGATATGGTGCTTGATTTCATCGTTTCCATGTCATGTAAGGAAAACTTTGTCAGTGTTGATGGTACACAATCACAAATCCAGGCACGTCGATTAGCTCACAAAAACATAGAACTAGATCCCACTCAAAATATGAACCTGCCACAAGTGAGGTCATTTATAGTGTGGGGGTGGTGTGATATTGATAAGTGGGCTTTGCATCAAAGGTTAAAACTCCTTCGTGTGCTAGCTTTGGAATCCTGCACATTTGAAGACGGATGCCATAACCTAGAGCATATTGGAAATCTACTTCATTTGAGGTACCTTGGGATACGAGGTTCAAGGATTGAAAAGCTCCCAGGAGGAATAGGGAAACTGAAGTTTCTACAAACATTGGAGTTGTGTAGTACTAATGGAGACCTGGAGTTGCCGTGTAGCATTGGCATGCTCACACAGTTGGTATGCCTACGTGCTCCGTCTATGACGGCACCAGAAGGGGTAATAGGGAGGTTGACTTCACTGGAGGAGCTACAGATAGAAGCACCTTGTGACAGTGTTGAGTCCCGGAGGCAGTTTGTGAAGGATCTAGGCAACCTGCGTGAACTCAGGGTACTTGATATCTATATAGATGAGAGCATGAATAGAGATTTGGTGCAGTCTCTGGGCAATCTCAAGAAGATGCAACATCTCACACTGGGTAATTCAATTGATACTATTAATATGAATGCCTGGGATGCAGCAGTACCCTCTCGAAATCTCCGAAGTTTGTTTCTTGATTATGGTATGAGGTTTCCCAAGTTGCCATCATGGATTAATTCTGCGCATCTTCCTAGCCTCTCCCACTTGGAGATACATGTGTATGATGTGGATGACCAGAGTCTCAAGGCACTGGGCAGATTGCCAGAGCTCTGTTACCTCAAGCTGGAAACACATACAACGGCAACAATTACTGAGGCAGATGGCTACTTCCAGCAGTTGAGATCCTTGATGTTGCCTCATTCAACGGTCGTCTTTGTAGCCAACGAAGATTCGACTCCTTCGTTTACTATCTGCTCTAAGTATGAACCAGTACCAGCCATTGGTAGAAAAAGAAAGAAAGACGACTGCAGAGTAGTAACTGCCGTTGTTGTTATGCCAAACCTCGAGGAGCTTCAGCTTAGTGTAAGTGTGGAGGAATTGATGGAGAACAACGTGGTCAGCTTTGAGGGTCTCGGGTTGGATTACCTCCCGTCGATTCGCAGAGTCAAAGTTCACTTCTGGTGTGACGGTGCCTTTAAGGAAGACGTGGAGAGAGAGGAGGCTGCACTGAGGGACACAATTCAAGTCCATCCCAACCGCCCCGCACTCCAAACTCATCACCTTGGTATATATGAGGAGAGGTACGTGCCTTGCTAGTACTTACATGCATGTATTCGTTCGTGAATTCAACAATGAGCTGCTCCCTCCCCTGTTCTTGTTTTAACAAAGAAACCCAATTACAGACGATTGGATGATGACGCTTCAGCCAGCAGCCACGGAATGGAGAGGACGACGAAGAGACCGTGGTGCTAGCTAGAGCTAGCTGCTAGCTTTGCTCTTGGATGGTACGTTCCAATGATCTCTCCCACGGCTCAGTGTTCGATTTTGTCAATTGCATTTTCTGCTTCGTCTCGTACCACATAGACACTTATCCGTTGAGCGTTGATTCAATGCTGCAACATGCAGATTTAAGAGTATTCATCTTGAGTACCACGGCTCAGTGTTCGATTTTGTCAATTGCATTTTCTGCTTCGTCTCGTACCACACAGACACATATCCGTTGAGCGTTGATTCAATGCTGCAATATGCGCTGTACTCCTGCGGAGTGATGTCAGCATGACATCATGCTTACGTCAAATACATCTTTTTCTGTTGGAAAAAAATCAGAAATACACCTGAGATTAGAAAGCAATGCACGCAAACCGATCGTCTCTGGATAAGCAGCCGAGATTAACTGGCCACGGTGCAAAGCTGATCCCAGTTTTAAAACACTCGATCAGATTTAGTTGACTAACATGCAGGAAATTTACACGTCATGCATGGCACTGGTGTTACTAGCGGCCTAGCGCGTTGTACGTGAAGCAGCGCGGCCCCCATGTGTCCGTTAGAGGATGCGATGTAGGCTTGATTTCTGCTGTAATGGTGATCGGTGGCGGAATTGCACGGTGTTATATTGTCTTTATGACGACACTGATGGTTTCTACTACGACCAGTCTGGCTTACTGATGTAGCTGCAACAACCAATGCAACCCCATCAGATTGTCGAAGAGCAGCTGCAAAGTGTTGGTGGGGTCGCTTGCCAAACTGCACAAAATCGAAAGTCTACTTGTGAAAGTTGATCTTCAAGGCTCAGTGAACTCCCTGTGGAACCTGTCTGTTGACAACCAAAAATTGCCAAAGCATATTATGGACTCCGCCATCATAATTCTATCGACGAGATGGTTAGAAAACGTATTAGAACCATCCCATTTGGAGCCCAGACGAAGAAACGGCGTTTCGAAGGTGCTGACCCTGCAGGAACTGGCCTGGCCGGTTCCCAAACCTGCCAGGCCGGTTTGGGCAAGTTTCCCAAATGCAAATTCGATTGCACCACTTCATTTCTCTCGTCAAGCTGATTGAAAAACATATATGGTTCACTTTATTTGGAGTCTAGACCAAATAAATATGATTGTTTGGAAGCATGACACGCGCACTACCATAGCGAACCGGCCTGGCCAGTTGCCAAACCAGCCTAGCCGGTTTCCCAGCCCCAGAACCAGCCAGGCCAGTTCCAAAACCGGCCAGGCTGGATTGCCTGCGCCGTCTTGGCTGACCCCTGTGCTAGTCCCGCAAAAACCAACCTAGCCGGTTCGGAAACCGACTAGGCCAGTTTGTCTGTTTCAGTTCGACTAGGACTTGTTTTGGTCGAGATTTGGACAGAATTTTTGATAGGAAACATGGAGATTATGATCTGGAGTTATTTCCTATTGGCATAAGACCACATTTCTCTATATATATGAGAGGATCACGGCCGATTGAAGGATCCAACACTCAATCGTCAAAAAAGACATCTACTGCCTCTCTCTATCCTCTTGTCCTATCTACCTCTTCTCCTAGTTCTTCGTTGGTACTTGCATGAATGGAGGATCGACGACGACGATGCTCTAGAGCAGTTAGGCCGGCTAGAGCAGCCTATTGCCGCTGCACGCCCCCAACGGGTTCCCTCCGGAGCATATGGAGTTTCGGGTCTCAAGAGACCTCGCCGACGTGTCTGGCGTATCGCGCTCCCAGCGAGGCTCCTCCGGCGACTTTAAACGTATCATGTGCTATGAGCAAGTGAATCAGGGACATAAATTGTGTTGTGCTAAATTAAAGGACGCACATGTGGTGCCGCCGTGGTTTTAATTTATTTGTTATTGTCGCCAAAGCTTTTCTCGCTAGCTAGCTGTTACCACATCGATACGAGTAGACACAACATTCTTTCTTGACTACTACTCCTGCAATCCATCCAAAGGTTTCGTTGCTGGCCAATTACCAGCAGCCACGGCGAGTCCGAGTAAGCGGCATACTGAAATGCAAAAAAGGTTTAAAGCCCACTTTTGACGAGTAGGCTCTGTTGGTGTGTTAGACAGTTGCCCAGTATGTATTATCGGCTTTTCATCGTGTATTTCAGATGGAACAGTACGTAATTTATTCGAGCGTTGCCTAGTTCGCATGGAGGATGAGCTAAATTCATACGTTGGGTGAACTCTGTTTCTTGGTAGAAGCTTGAGCTCTGTTTCTGTTCTCTGGATACCAAGTTGTTGCATTGGAATCGTATACATCAACGCTTGCTATAACACGGAACCTATATGCATATATTCTGGGTTTCAGTTTGATCTCTGTTTAAATAAGTGACGGCAAGCATAGCTCTATATACATGCACGAGAGGAAGAGAGGAAATTATAGGCACCACATCTGAGAATTCTTTGCTTCAGAAATTGAAAGGCTTAGAACAGAAAGTTGCATAATTCCTTTAGATTGCTCGTCCTTCAGTCTCTGGGCTGACTTTGCTTCCAAGCTGCATTTGTTCAAATAAATTAATTAAACTTGCCTCAATATTCTCCTCGACAGATGGTGCGCCTTTTTTCTGTTTTTTTGTTTCTTTTGAAAAATTATACGGTACAACGCAGACAAGTACAATGCAAGCACACTCACCCTTTACAACACACGCACGTGGACCCTATCCCTATCAGCATCTTTGAAGATTGTGTCAACAAATCTTCGAGATTGACGAAGCCACCATAGACGCTTTGCTATTGGTGGCAACGTTGCCTATCTCTAAAAGCATAACGCCATTAAACCTAGAATATTTGCTCTCATGGAGAGTCGAACCTAGGATATACGGGCATGTTTGGCAGGATATAAGGCCATTAAACTAATTACATAACTTGTCTGGAAACCGCAAGACGAATTTATTAAGCCTAATTAGTCTGTCATTAGCACATGTGTGTTACTATGGCTAATTATGGACTAATTAGGCTTAAAAGATTCGTCTCGCAAAATTCATACAAACTATGCAATTAGTTATTTTTTTATTTATATTTAATGCTCCATACATGTGTACAAACATTCGATAGAACCACGTGAAAAGTTTTTATGAATCGTCGAGGCAGAGTCAGCTATGCAGAATTGCGGGTACCTTTCATCTTCCGACTGGGCTCCAATCACGCGGAGTCGAGTTCAAACATATTATTATCGTGAGACAGCTCAGCTGGTACGGTTTTCTACATTTTGTTCCAACTTATATTACGTATGTTGCCTTTATTAATAACAACATGTAACGGGAGGATTATTGGTTTTTGAGTAATCGAAGGTTCAGTGATTTCCCTCCTAGCAAAAAAAGTATTCATTCTCCATTTTAGATTTTGGCATCGAGAGGCAAAAAAAAGCCAAAAAGCCCTCACCCACCCCATGCAAAATTTGACATTTTAGATGGAACTAAACATATACATGAAAATTTTGGCATTTTGCATTTTATCATTGCAAAGTAGTTGGCATTTTGCATTTTGCATTCCATGGAGAACTAAACATAGCCTTAATAAAAAACAAAACAAAAGAAAAACCCGTTGACGAGCCCAATTAGTATGTTGATTGCTAGCTTTAAAGCTAAACAGACATATGATGCTAAGGTAGTGTTTGGCGGGGCTCCTCGTGATGAGCCGGAGCCATTTTTGAAGAGCCCGTAGAAATCAATTTTCATGGCTTATTGCAGAATGACATACATATGCCACTTTCCTCGATGATAATGATAATAATAGTAATAGTAGTTAGGACAGGGTACTGCTCGCACGGGCAATTACATTGAACGAGCACATGCATTAATCTGTCATGTGTGCATGGATACTTGTCATATGGCACCTTGTTTGCCCCAAAGACGATGACACAGTATCTTGACAGATTTTAGATGTTCACGTGTGAAACTTATCTCTTTATCTGTCGGTGCATACTACTTGATTTATATCTGTCACCATGGTCTGACATGCAGCCCCGAGGACACTTGTGTGCAAAATGATTGTAGTCGACAAGAAGAAATTTCAGCGCAATACTGGTCAGATTAAGGAAAGATGAAGCCAATTTCAAAACTTAGTAAACATTTTTTTTTTGAGATCAGCTTGCCTTTCTTTTATATCGAATAGCCGAGGCTTCATACAGGATCAAATCACGTACACAGTCCGTAGTGGCATGCCACATCTCCGACTGGTGTAAACTCGTGACTTGTTTGGCTAACAAGTGAGCGATCTTATTACATGATCTACTAACAAAGGAAAAAAACAAACTCCGAAAATGCAAGCTTCATGTCATCTGTCTCTGAAAAGATTGGAGCAAGGATGGATCGTTGTATCTCACGTTTCTCCCATAACTGGATGAGTTCTAGGCAATCCGTCTCGAGATGTACTCGCTGACACCCGCGCTGAACCTGTCTCTGAAAACTTAATAAACATTATGAGATCAGAAAGTAGCACTACCTGTTGAAGACGCCAGTGCTGCCAGCAGCAGCATTGGCCAAGTCAAAATCAATCGCCCCACATGTATTGTTGAATAAAAACAGTACTCGTATGTCGAGGCATGTTTCCTGTAAGGGCAGGACTAGCGTGCACACGTCCGGACGGACGCCCGCGGCTGCTCTATTCCCGCATGCAGTGGGCGGACAACACGGACCTCAGCTTGCTATGTCTAGCACATACGGGGCCACCATGTGGGCATCGCGCTGCCGTCTGGTCCACCTGAGGCCACCACTTGTGCGCTAGTTGGGTACGATTTCCGCGCAAAGCTCGAACTGCCGCCGCAAAGAGATGGAGGGAAGGGAAGGAAGGGGAGGCTCGTCATGCAAGGAAATCCGCTGTAACGTCTGCCACCGGCACCATTGCGACATGTCCAGCAGCAGAGTAAAAAAACACTTGCAACACCAAATCCACTTTTAAAATATCCAAATAAAACATTTGTAACATACGTCTGAAAGCAGATGAAACATTTGCTTAGAACATGCGTGTATAGCCATTGCAACATGTGCAACACCAAGATCTACTTTTGAAACATTCAGATGAAACATTTGCAATGTAACCTTTGAAGCACATGAAACACTTGAAACATAGGCTTGCACCAAGCGTATATTATCATTGCAACATATGCAACGTCCTAGATCTACTTTTGCAATATCCCGGCGAAACACTTAAAACATAACTTTGAAACATCTGAAACACTTGAAACGCAGTGTTCGCCGCACTACCACGGCCTACCTGGTGAGGATTGGAGTGGCAACGGCGGAGAAGGAGGAGGGCGAGGAGGCCGAGTTGGAGGACGAGGAGTGCAGCCGCCTAGAGGGGCCTCATGGGGAGTGCCATCTCCTAGGCCGTCCCCACAACGTGTGCTGCTGCAGCACCCTCGCTACCGCCGACGGCACGAAACTATCGAAGCCGACCAGATGTGCAACGATTGCGTGGGGACAGACTCGGCCATGCCTTTGTGGGTGGGGGTGGTGAGGGAGGAGATGGGGCACGCGGTGCAATGCAAGATGGAGCGCGGTGCAGGATGGGGGAGCCAAAGCGTCGCTGTCGGGATGGCGCTTCAGCGAGCGACGGGTGAAGACAGCAACAGCTAGCGCACAGTGGGCCACGGAGTCCGGGCGAGGACAGGGATATAGGCGTTGTGGGAAAAAGAACAAGCGAATGGGGATTTTTTTTCTTTTCTGTTTTTTTGCGGGAGCGCGTCTAGACGGAAGTCACGGGACGGACGTCCTTATCATATCCTTATCATTCCAATAACATCTCTAAAATATCAAACAGCCGCTAATACAAGTTATAACCAGCCGTGTTTGAGTGCCCAATGATGGTATGAAGTCTACCTCTAACACACACTTATATATCATAACAGATGATGCGACCATTGGATCGGATATACGTTCTGTTGCAACGCACGAGCACATTAGTTAGTTATTAATAACTACTGTGTTTACCAGTTGATGGCCTGCCTCCGTGCTGACGCACTATTTGCACCATATTTAGATGTATAGAACCATGGAGGCATTCGGAAGCAAATTTATCTTGGATTTGAATTAGTGTGAGATGTTTAGAAAACATAGGAAGCCTTTTTGTCCCCTTTTATTTCTCTTTATCTCACAGAATGACCGCGATCCTTATTAGTAGCCAAGGCCCAAATTATTAAATCTGGTGCTGCGCCAGGTCTCGTACGTTGTTCTTACGGATGAGATGGGCCTATACATCCGTGCGATCTCACAAGTAGTAGTGCTCGATATACATACCGGATGCCATCGTCCAATGCAGTCGCTGTTGTTGGTCCACCGTTACCGTTCCATGTATGACGCCCCTACTGTGTTGTCCTTTTAATTTTCTCTTCTTCGGGTCAAGTTGCCGAACCCGATCACGTTGCGGATGAACGTAGGATCGGAGGCCAAGTAAAAGTACTCAACCATGGGTGGTGCAAAGAAAGACCAGAGGCAGTTGTTGGTGATATGCCCGAGAGCCCATCATCACAATACGGATTAAAGGCCCAAGAGGATATTGATCCAAAAAGGGATTAGGGTTACTAATGAGCCTATGAGATAGAAGCCCATTTGTACGCCCTATATATATGTGGGAGGGGCTAGGGGCGCCGATGATCAGTTGCCGCGCCTCCCCTCCTAGTCGCACCCTCCCTTCTCGGCCGCCGCCCTTGCCGTGCGCACGGTGCTAGCACACCGACGCCCGGCGTTCCATCCCCGTACGTGTGGACTCCGTAGAGGCGCTGCTGCGACTGCTGCGCTGATCGGCTGCTGGGATCAAGGACGAGGAGCTCGGTTCGTGGGACGTGATCGACTACTTCATCCACACCGACGCGCGACTTCTTCCGCTGCGCTGTGCGTCTAGTGGTAACGATCTATGATCTCCTACTCGCAAGTTTCTTGGATGTACGCGGTAGATTAGCTAGCGTAGCCTACCCGTTTCCCTACAGTGGTACCGGAGCCATCTTGCGTAGTTTTTGGTCTGGATCATTAGCATATATGTGATATGTTGTTGTAGTAGATTGGATCTATTACTCTTGCACGGTTTGATTGGATCAATTGGTCATAAGGGGTTAAAATTGGAGCAAGTTGATTGCGGCATGTGACCAAAAAGATTAGTTTGTGTTCATTCTCTGTTGTGCATACGACATGTCCCTACCGGCTGGAATCACCACAAGGGACTAACTGTGTGCATAGTCAGTAGATTGAACCAACAGATCGAGGTCATGTGTAGATGCAGTCTTCTCAAGTGCAAAAGTTGCACGGTCAATGTGATTGACCTAGTGAAAATTGAGGCATTATGAATGGCTCGGATTTGAGGTGATGCGATCACTCCGATGAGATTTTCATAGGGACCGCCGTTGCTTTCCGGTTATAGCGGCTTCCTAAGCGCTACTTTGGTAGAACACGTCGTACGCCTAACTTGTTTTTGCAGGGTGTGATGTGAATGGTATGGCCTCAATGTCATGTGATGATGTATGTGATAATTTGTGCGGCCTGCGTGTCGCAAGTTAACACAACCGGGTTGAGGTTGCACCATTATTGTATAACGACCTGCGTGTCGACTTGTGATGTTTGAATCCTCATGTAATTATTTCACTAGCTATTAGATGTAATAGTTTAGTATCTATCCATGGAGGCTTCGAGCATGATGGCGATGTTGATCACCACAAGACAGGACGGATGGCAATGGAGGTCACATTGGAGCCATGGTGATGGAGCCCATTGTGATGAAAGAGGCCATACTATTCACAATATAATATGATTATATGCCTGTGATGTTTACTTTCCTGTCATACTATTCTTTCATGCTTTACATATGGTGGATGTTTTGTCATGGTAGAATAGCTCCCCTCAGAAAAGTTGAGTTTTTCATGCCTTTTACCAATAGCTGCACCTATAATTTTTTTGATCGCTGTGTGGTAGGTTTACCAAAGTAGAGTACCCTCAGCTATCATTTTTGTATAGGGTGGATGTCGGACATTTACAAGCACAGTATTGGTTAACTCAGCAAAGCTATCAAAATAGTTTTGGGCTTTAAGGCATAGTGTTGGGGCCGGGGCATTGGATGCCACCCGACAAACAAGAGTCGTATAGAGATATGATTAGCAATCTGTTGCTTACCTGTGTCACTATTTTTTTCTAGCCGTGATGCCAAAGCTCACTAGGATTTTAGTGATTATGGATCTTGAACCACTATATGTCATTAGAGGGAAGATGACTTTGATATAGTAGGTTGTTTTTTGTTAAATTAGTTAATGAAAGTCTTTACATAAACATAGTGCTAAAATCTTGCTTTATTTTAATGTTATAGATCATGTCTGCCAGTAACAATTCCACTTTCAATTTGCGATCTGTTCTTGAGAAAGAAAAGTTGAATGGAACAAACTTTATTGATTGGTACCGCAACCTGAGAATTGTTCTCAGGCAAGAGAAAAAGGAGTATGTTCTTGAGCAACCATATCCTGATGATCTCCGTGATGGTTCCACTGCTGCTGAACGCAGAGTTTATGAGAAACACTGCAATGACTCACTTGACGTCAGCTGTCTGATGCTCGCCACTATGTCCTCTGATCTGCAAAAGCAGTATGAGCATACGGATGCTCACACTATGATCGAGGGGCTACGTGGGATGTTTCAGAACCAAGCCAGGACTGAGAGGTTCAACATCTCGAAGTCCTTGTTTGCGTGCAAGCTGCCAGAAGGTAGTCCGGTCAGTCCTCATGTCATCAAAATGATTGGTTACATCGAGACTTTGGACAGACTTGGTTCTGAACTTCACCATGACCTGGCTACTGATGTCATTCTCCAGTCGCTCCCGGCGAGCTACGAGCCTTTTATCATGAACTTTCAGATGAATGGCTTGGAGAAAACATTGAGTGAATTGCATGGGATGCTAAAAACAGCACAGGAGAGCATTAAGAAGAATCCCAATCATGTGATGATGGTTCAGAATGGGAACAAAAAGAGGAAGCGTTGGACGCCTCCCAAGGGTAAAGGCAAGGAAAAGGTTCCTAGCGGTGAGTCCTCGGGCTCTAAGCAAAAGCCAGCACCTAAAGCCAAACCTGGCCCCACTTCTGAGGATGAATGCTTCCACTGTCATGAAAAGGGACATTGGTCAAGGAACTGCAAGAAGTACTTAGAAGAAAAGAAGAAGAAGAAGGGAAGTGAGACTTCCACTTCAGGTATAAATGTTATAGAAATTAATATTGCATTATCTTCTAGTGAATCATGGGTATTTGATACTGGATCGATGATTCACACTTGCAAATCGTTGCAGGGTCTAAGTGAGACTAGAAGGTTTGCACGAGGCGAGTTGGACGTTCGTGTCGGCAATGGCGCAAAGGTTGCGGTGTTGGCGGTCGGCACCTACCACTTGTCTCTACCCTCCGGATTAGTTTTGGAATTAAATAATTGTTATTGCATTCCTGCTTTGAGCAAGAACATTATTTCTTCTTCATGTTTGGAAGAAGTTGATGGTTTTAAGATTGTAATAGAGAACAAACGTTGTTCTATTTTTTGCAATGGTATTTTCTATGCTCATTGTCCATTGGTGAATGGATTATATGTTCTTGATCTTGAGGATAAATCTGTCTGTAACATTAATACTAAGAGGCTTAGACCAAATGATTTGAATCCCACATTTATTTGGCATTGTCGCTTAGGTCATATAAATGAGAAGCGCATTGAACAACTCCATAAAGATGGTTTGTTGAGCTCATTTGATTTTGAATCATTTGACACGTGCGAGTCTTGTTTACTTGGGAAGATGACCAAAGCGCCTTTCACTGGTCATAGTGAGAGGGCAAGTGACTTGTTGGGACTTGTACATACCGATGTATGTGGACCAATGAGCTCAATAGCCAGAGGTGGTTTTCAGTACTTCATTACTTTTACTGATGACTTTAGTAGATATGGTTATATCTACTTGATGAGGCACAAGTCTGAATCGTTTGATAAGTTCAAAGAATTTCAGAGTGAAGTACAAAATCAATTAGGCAAGACAATTAAGTTTCTGCGATCGGATCGTGGAGGTGAATATTTGAGCCTTGAATTTGGTGATCATTTGAAGCAATGTGGAATCGTTCCGCAGCTAACTCCGCCTGGAACGCCTCAATGGAATGGGGTATCCGAACGGAGGAACCGAACCTTGTTGGACATGGTTAGGTCGATGATGAGCCAAGCCGATCTTCCATTGTCATTTTGGGGTTATGCTCTTGAAACTGCTGCGTTCACACTGAATAGGGTTCCAAGTAAGTCTGTTGAGAAGACACCATATGAGATATGGACTGGGAAACGTCCCGGATTATCTTTTCTCAAAGTTTGGGGATGTGAGGCTTATGTCAAACGTTTGATGTCAGATAAGCTCACTCCAAAGTCAGACAAATGCTTCTTTGTAGGGTATCCTAAGGAAACCAAAGGATACTATTTTTTCAATAAAGCGGAAGGCAAAGTGTTTGTCGCTCGCAATGGTGTTTTCTTAGAAAAGGAGTTTCTCTCAAAAGGATTTAGTGGGAGCAAGGTGCAGCTTGAAGAAATTCAGGAAACACCCGAAACTGTTTCAGCACCCACTGAAGAGCCACGGGAAGTGCAAGATGTTGCACAACCTATAGTTGAGGCACCAGCCCCACGAAGGTCTATAAGGGCACGTCGCGCAACTGACAAGCTCAACCTCCTTATCACGGAGGAGCGCCACGTATTATTGATGGAAAATGATGAGCCCATGACCTACACGGAAGCAATAATGGGACCCGACTCCGACAAATGGCTTGAGGCCATGGAATCCGAATTAAAATCCATGCATGACAATCAAGTTTGGAACTTGGTTGATCCAATTGACGGTGTGAGACCTGTCGATTGTAAGTGGATTTTTAAGAAAAAGTTAGATATGGATGGAAATGTTCACATCTATAAGGCACGATTGGTGGCGAAAGGTTTCCGACAAATTCAAGGTGTTGACTATGAGGAAACTTTCTCGCCCGTCGCAATGCTAAAGTCTGTTCGGATTCTCCTAGCAATTGCTGCGTATTATGACTATGAAATATGGCAAATGGATGTCAAAACTGCTTTCCTTAATGGACATCTAAGCGAGGATGTGTATATGACACAGCCTGAAGGTTTTGTTGATCCTAAAAATGCTGGGAAAATATGTAAGCTTCACAGGTCTATTTATGGATTGAAGCAAGCATCTCGGAGTTGGAATATTCGTTTTGATGAAGTAGTCAAAGGGTTTGGCTTCATCAAGAATGAAGAAGAGCCTTGTATTTACAAAAAGGCTAGTGGGAGCGCACTTGTGTTTCTGGTCCTATATGTAGATGACATATTGCTGATCGGAAATGATATTCCAATGCTTGAAGCCGTTAAAACCTCATTGAAAAAGAGTTTTTCGATGAAGGATTTAGGAGAGGCGGCTTACGTTCTGGGGATAAAGATCTATAGAGATAGATCAAAAAGGCTAATTGGATTAAGCCAAGACACGTACATTGACAAGATATTGAATCGGTTCAATATGCAAGATTCCAAGAAAGGTTTCTTGCCAATGTCACATGGCGTTACTCTAAGCAAGAGTCAGTGTGCTACGACACCTGATGAGCGAAAGAGGATGAGTACGATTCCTTATGCTTCAGCCATAGGATCCATCATGTATGCTATGCTTTGTACGCGCCCAGATGTCTCTTTTGCTCTAAGTGTTACGAGCAGGTACCAATCAAACTTCGGTGAAGATCACTAGACAGTTGTAAAGGGTATCCTTAAGAACTTGAGAAGAACTAAGGATATGTTCCTAATATTTGGAGGCGAAGATGAGCTCGTTGTAAAGGGTTACACCGATGCTAGTTTTCAAACAGATAAAGATGACTCCGCATCGCAATCCGGATTTGTTTTCTGCCTCAATGGTGGGGCAGTGAGCTGGAAGAGTTCCAAGCAAGATACGGTGGCTGATTCGACGACAGAGGCCGAGTATATTGCAGCTTCCGAAGCTGCAAAAGAAGCAGTTTGGATCAGAAAATTTGTTTCTGAGTTGGGTGTTGTTCCTAGTGCGTCCAGTCCAGTGGACCTCTATTGTGATAATAATGGTGCCATTGCGCTTGCAAAGGAGCCTAGATCACACAAGAAGTCCAAACATATACTACGGAAGTATCACCTCATCCGTCACTTTGTTGAGAGAGGTGATGTGAAGATTTGCAAGATGCACACGGATTCAAACGTTGCTGATCCATTGACAAAGCCTCTCCCACAACCAAAGCATGAGGCGCACATGTGGTCTATGGGTATTAGATACTTACATAAGTGATTCTATTGTGCGTGGGAGAGTGTTATGTCATGAGTATGTTTATGTAATAATAAATAATTGTTATTTGTTCCATGGATGATTATCATTTATATTGATTATCAAGTACGTGACTTGATCGTGAAACTCTTTGTTTGTAATGATGTTGTTCTAAATTATCCCTAGTTTATGTCGTTATGTGGGACAATAACGACGTAGAGACTAGCACATGCATTAATTGATGATCATGTTTCACGGATCATAGATATGGAGATATCAGATTAATGATGTGGACACATGTTAGTGAACATGGTGTTGGATTGACCCACTCCAAGACAATACTGGGATTGTTATTTTGAATGTGCCATCAGTTGTTCTTGAGTGTTATACCTATTGGATCCTTAGACCTGAGATTGCCATTGTTTCTCACTGTGTGTAGTGGTGCATCTTGGGGCTGCTAAACGCTACTCCGTAAATGGGTAGTTATAAAAGTAGCTTACAGGTGTATCATGAACACATGGAATGGGATGTGTGCGGATCAAGATGGAATTTGCCCCTCCTAGATAACAGGAGAGATATCTCTGGGCCCCTCGAGATAGATGGATTAGAAAGTGCATGGCCATGCCAAAGTGATTAAAGAGTTAATCATAATGACTAAAGGTTAGTCATGAATAGAATCCACTATTAGATCGAGAGAATGGTCGAGCTATCACAAGGGTGGCACACATCTCGCCTTGAGCTTGACTGGTATCGTGTGGCAAAAGGATCAGTGTATGAGTATATCTAAGGTTCGGCCGATATGATCTTTATGTGTATTTGTGAGTCACTATGCCCTGTTAGGTGCCGCTATTGACTAGTGATTCGGAAATGGTTTCCACTCACGACCATCTACACATGAACCTAACGGGTCACACACTTAAGGGGTTTGGAATGTTGGAAAACTTGCATAGATGATTGTCTCTAGTGCAAGTGGGAGATTGTTGGTGATATGCCCGAGAGCCCATCATCACAATACGGATTAAAGGCCCAAGAGGATATTGATCCAAAAAGGGATTAGGGTTACTAATGAGCCTATGAGATAGAAGCCCATTTGTACGCCCTATATATATGTGGGAGGGGCTAGGGGCGCCGATGATCAGTTGCCGCGCCTCCCCTCCTAGTCGCACCCTCCCTTCTCGGCCGCCGCCCTTGCCGTGCGCACGGTGCTAGCACACCGACGCCCGGCGTTCCATCCCCGTACGTGTGGACTCCGTAGAGGCGCTGCTGCGACTGCTGCGCTGATCGGCTGCTGGGATCAAGGACGAGGAGCTCGGTTCGTGGGACGTGATCGACTACTTCATCCACACCGACGCGCGACTTCTTCCGCTGCGCTGTGCGTCTAGTGGTAACGATCTATGATCTCCTACTCGCAAGTTTCTTGGATGTACGCGGTAGATTAGCTAGCGTAGCCTACCCGTTTCCCTACAGCAGTCGTGGCAGGGACGCACATGGAGGGAGGCTGTGCTGTACGTGTCAAAGACAAGAGGCATCCTGATTCACGCTTGGGCCTCGTCAGGCTAACATGATGCGTGGTTGATCCCTCTGGGGATGGCAGCGTGCCCTCGGAACCCAACGAATGGTCTCGGGAACTATACGTATCAACTGACGAGAACATTGGAGGTCTACGTCAGACAATCCTCCACAGATGGGGAACCGGGGCTCCACCCAAGCTACCCGCTATGAACTCAGCGAGCACCGCATTTCGTCCAACGAGGAAAAACAAGGTTCGACTCACCCCCTACACTCCGAACCATCAGAGCCGCGCTAGGGAATGGGTTAGCATCTCCGACATGGACCACGCCCTGCGCGCGGCTCTCAGATGGTCGACTCGCACCGCATCCCGCTAAGGGATCCGATGTCGTCACGTCGGCACGCACAGAATCAGCGATCAAAAGTCTCATTCACAACTAGAGAAATGAAAAAAGGATAACCAGTTTGAAACACGCATCCCCGCACTCAGGAACAACTAAAGTTTTATTTTTGGGTCCAGCTTAGACGCAAGCTAGTGGGCCTCGCGCAGGATCTGCTCCGCAGGCACCTCGGCGACAACGGCTTCGGCGGCGTCCTCGAAGCTGTCAACAAGGCCGCACCCTGGCCGTCCGGGAAGCCCACCAGGCCGCCCAGGTCCACTCCAGACTCCAGAGCCACTGACACGTCGCGGTACACGCCACGCTCCACCGTGTCATGTACGTGCGTGGGGATCTCCTGGAGGCACTCCGCTAGGTTCGCGCCACGGACGAGGTCGGAAGCAACCTCGGCCACGGGGCGCAGCGCACGGAGCTCCATGTCCAGCTCTGAAAGAAAAAGGCGAGCACACCTGCAATAAGTTACCCTCCAAGCAAGTCTTAGGAATGAAGAGCAGAAAGGCCAACTTACCCATGACGCGGCGGTCCAAGGTGGCGAGCTAGGAGTGGAGCACCTGGCCTGTGTTCTCCGACGCCACGAGTGCCTCTCGAATCTTATCAATAATCCCCCAGAGCGCATCCAGGTTCGCAGCCCTGGGTGGCACGGCGAAGAGCGTTTCTAGCGATCTTGCGGCCGGAGCACGAGCGACCGGCACCGGAAAAGAGGCTGCGTTCGGCGCCACCAGCACCGCCGGCCTAGGGCTCCCGAAGCACGAGGAGCCAGCATCCTACCGGCGGTGGAAATCGCCCTGCAAGAAGAAATGCCAAGCGCGGCAAAAGCCATGATAGAAGAAAGAAAGAACACCCACCAGCCTGCTGCGAGCACACGGCAGCGGAGGGGATGCCTCTCGCTCCGGCGCTCCTCGCTTGGGCCGTCACCACCAGTGATGCGCTTCCCACGATCCATCATGCTAACGAGAAGAAGCAGGCGGATTTCACTCGAATGGACTACGAAGACTGAGGGCAGATGACGGCTACCGACGCCGCTAATCCCTTTAAATAGGAGAGCACCAAGGAGCCCAACCGATGGGAATAACAAGCAGTGAGCGCACGAAGGGGTGGTGCTCTAGGCGAGGCTGCGCAGAGTCATGTTATGGTGCCGTAATCGAAGGGTCATGACGCCACGACCGCCAATCCACGTTGCGCACGACCATGAATGGCCCCACGACGGGAACTGAAGGGGCAGGCAGTTGACGCCTCAAGTGTTGGGATCTTCTAAAAAGCCTACGCCGGAGTTCAACACTCTACCCCAGGCTCGGGGGCTACATCCAGCGGATGCGCTCGCTCGCACCCACCTCGAACGGGAAAAGTGTGACGAAGAGTTGACTAAGTTAAAAAAGCTTTAGAAAGGGAAAAGCACCCTTCCTAAAACTCGGAGGCTGCTGTCGGGTACCTAAATTAGGGATACCCAAACTATACGGATAAAGGGCCTAAATGGGCGGAGCTAATGGAGTGGGCCTGGCAGGCCCTGAACAACGCCATGGGCTGTAAAAGCAAAAAGACCGAGCCGCTAGGGAGATGGCCCAGCCCACCACGTAGAACGACCCAAGAGCCCAAGGAGGGACCGGACCCGCCAACAAGACAAAGACGGCCGAGGTGACTCCGCCTCGCCCGCCGTGGAAGAGGCGGCCGAGGTGCCTTCAGCCTGCCCGAGGTCGCTCCGCCTCGTCCGAGGTGTCTCCGCCTTGCCCGATGTTGTAGGGGTAGCTGGCGTGGCTCTAACTCACCCGAGGTGGAGGGGGGACCGCACCACGACTCTCGAGCAACGGTCCCTTGCGCCGTACGATACATTAAATGCGGGAGCACGTCAAGGTACGCACCCCGTCAGGACAAGGAACGTGTGCGCTGTCAGGCGCACGCTGTTGTACCCGCCACGGCACGTGTCCCGTCAAAACGGAGATAGGACCGGACGCAAGGCGCATGCACGCTAGGCCACAGGAGTGGCTCAGGTAAACGTGAAGATGGGTCTTCGTTACCCGTAGTACAGGTCATCACGGTGACCGGACGTGGCGTGGTGCCTTGATACCTAAAATCATGATGACCACCCCTGAAGCTATGCAGAGACCACACCTCGGCCAAGGAGGAGAGCCTGATGGGACTGGACCCTTAGCGGAGGGCGGTTGGGATAACTAGGGCTCAGCACGCATGCTTTAGGGACAATGCCTGAATGTCAACGCCTACTACACCATAGTGACAGGGCATAATGGGGCGGGCATGCACGGCCATACCAATCACAACAACCACGAATACGGAGAAGAGTAGACTCCATATCTGGTGTGTACGAAATACGTAAACGAGGAGAAGAATAGGGTACGACGTGGACCGGGGACTCTACCAACCACGACGTGGGTCAAACAAGAGTAGGAAAAGGACGGACGGCATAGGCAAGTCCTCATCTCTGCAAGGCAGCATGCGATGTCTTCCTCAAGCACTCTACACTCCACTCCTTGTGCTACACACCTCGCTATGTAAGCAGGCCTCCTCTTGGGCTATAAAAGGGGAGGCCCGGCTCCTTCCGAAGACACCGAACAATATCACATTCATACACACACACATTCTCATTCACGGAGACTTGGGAGCCTGTTTCCCTCTCTCGTCCAAGCTTGAAGACCCCCCGGCAAGCAAGAGATAAGAAACACGAGTACCAACCCGCACCGGACATAGGGATTGTTCGGCCCGAACTAGTATAAATCCTTGTATCTTTTTGTCCCACCATCCGGCCCCGACCCGCAAAATCAGAAATTTACTAGTTGGTCGTTTCACAACACCGACACAAATGTTACACGTATTTTCTATAAATCTAGTCAAACTTGTGGCACACACACCAACGGCGACAAATATAAAGGGACGGAGGGAGTTGTACCATTATAGTGCACGAGACATGTTTCCTATAAGGGCAGGACTAGGGTCCGGATGTCTGGACGGACGCCTGCGGCTGCTCTATTCCTACATGCTGTGGGCGGTCAACACGGACCTCAGCTTGCTACGGGGCCACCACTCAGGCATTGGGCTGCCCTCTGGCCCACCCGAGGCCACCACCTCTTTGGGCACTTGCGCGCTAGTTTGGTATGGTATCCCCGCGAAGCTTGAACTGCCACCACAAGGAGATGGTGGGAAGGGAAGGCTCGTCGTGCAAGGAAGGCTGCTGTAACGCCTGCCACCGGCACCATTGCGACATGTCCAACATAAGAGTAAAAAAACACTTGCAACACTAGATCTACTTTTGAAACATCCAGATAAAACATTTACAACATACGTCTGAAAGCAGATGAAACATTCTCTTAGAACATGCGTGTATAGCCATTGTAACATGTGCAACACCAAAATCTATTTTTGCAAAATCCAGACGAAACATTTGCAATGTACCTCTGAAGCACATGAAACACTTGAAACATAGGCTCGCAACAAGCGTATATTCTCATTGCAACATGTGCAACGTCCTAGATCTACTTTTGCAACATTCCGACGAAACACTTGAAAGCATAATTTTGAAACATCTAAAACACTTGAAACGCAATGTTCTCCGCCCTGCAACGGCCTACCTGGTGGGGATTGGAGTGGCAACGGAGGAGAAGGAGGAGGGCGAGGAGGCCCAGCCGAGTAGGAGGACGAGGAGTGGCTTCCCCCACAACATGCGTTGCTGCAGCACCCTCGCTACCGCCGACAGCACGAAACTATCGGAGCTGACCGGCTGTGCAACGATTGCGTGGGGACAGACTCAGCTGTGCCTTTTGGGTGTGGGGGTGAGGGAGGAGATGTGGCACGCGGTGCAATGCAAGATGGAGCGCGGTGCAGGATAGGGAAGCCAAAGTGTCGCTGGCGGGATGGGGCTTTAGCGAGCGACGGGTGAAGGCAGCAGCAGCTAGCGCGGCACGGCGTCCAGGCGAGGACGGGGATATAGGCTCCGTGGGAAATAGAACAAGCGAACGGGGATTTTTTTTGCAGGAGCGTGTCCAGATGGAAGTCACAGGACGGGCGTCCTTATCATATCATTATCATTCCTATAACATCTCTAAAATATCAATCAGCTGCTAATACAAGTTATAAGGCCAGTCTCAGTGAGGTTTCATCAGAGTTTCATGGACATTAAATAGGTTGATGTGACACCGTATTGATGAAGAAAGAGATGATAAGAGTTTCATGAGAGTAGAAAGAGTTTCATGGGGATGAAACTCTTCTGCACTGTTTCCAAAATATGGATACATTGGTAACAAGGCCATGAAATCCCCACTGAGACTGGCCTAACCAGACATGTTTGAGTGCCCAATGTTGGTATGAAGTCTAACTCTAACACACACACACACACACACACACACACATATATATATATATATATATATATATATATATATATATATATATATATATATATATATATATATATATATATATATATCATAACAGATGATGCGACCATTGGATCAGATATGCGTTCTGTTGCAAGCACATTAGTTAGTTATTAATAACTACTGTGTTTACCAATTGATGGCCTGCCTTCGTGCTGACGCACTATTTGCACCATATTTAGATGTATAGAACTATGGAAGCATTCGGAAGCAAATGTATCTTGGATTGGAATAAGTGTGAGATGTTTAGAAAACATAGGAAGTCTTTTTGTCCCCTTTTGTTTCTTTTTGTCTCACAGAATGACCGCGATCCTTGTTACTAGCCAAGGCCCAAATTATTAAATCTGGTGCTGCGCCAGGTCTCGTACGTTGTTCTTACGGAGGAGATGGCCTATACATCCGTGCGATCTCACAAGTAGTGCTCGATATACATACCGGATGCCATCGTCCAATGCAGTCGCTGTTGTTGGTCCACCGTTACCGTTCCATGTATGACGCCCCTACTGTGTTGTCCTTTTAATTTTCTCTTCTTCGGGTCAAGTTGCCGAACCCGATCACGTTGCGGATGAACCTAGGATCGGAGGCCAAGTAAAAGTACTCAACCATGGGTGGTGCATAGAAAGACCAGAGGCAGTCGTGGCAGTGACGCACATGCAGGGAGGCTGTGCCAAAGACAAGAGGTAGGTGTGGACGTCCCTCTCCCATGTGCCACTCGACCATGAGCAGCATGTACACTACTGCTAGACTGACTCAGACTCCCGACTCCCGAGGTCTCCCCTGCTTTCATTGGCTGCTTTGCTTGCTAGTACGAGGACAGCGAAAGTGCGGTCTACAGTTCGTGATCATTGCTGGCCGCCGACGGCTGAGATAATAATGTAATAACGGGAGGTTATTATTAGCAGGGCATCAGGGTACTACTTGGTGGTGTGGCCATATGGGACGAGATACATGTCATGCAACTATCATGCACAAAACAATTTAAAGTTGGACCAGAATTGTACTAACATTTACAATACAAAATAAGTATCATTAAATAAAACTATGAAATTTATTTTTTGTAATAAAACTAGTTAGAGACATATCCAATCTACTGCACTCCACCACCGTGTTTTCCTTCCGGTACGCCATGCTCTGCGCTCAAATCCTCGCTGTGGCACATGTCGCTGCCGTCGAGAGCGGCCAAGCCACAGCGGGCGGATCCGGTCACGAGGCAAGACGTGGAGGCCAGTGAGCCATGGCAAGAGCACGGCGGCGCGGAGGCAGCTGAGCCCCGCATTGGCGCGGATGCCGGCGAGCGTGGTTTATGCACCATAGATAATAGGATAGTCTCTTGTATATGTTTGGTAAAGATTGAAAATATATAACTTCTCACGAAGTGAGAATAACATCTCTTTTTTTGTGGGCGAAAGGTGTACGGTACAAATTAATAGGACCATTTTGAAGAACTAGTAAGGATAATCCTAACCCAAAAACCACTAGTAGTTTCCATAGCACATGACACTGGATCAACAAACTATGACTTGGGCAGCGGTGTAGGACAAGGGGTTGTATTGTATGATACTCCATTTGTCTCTAAAAAAGAGTCATTCTTGCTTCCCAAAAACTCAACAACCTTTAACTTTGACCTGATATATTAACAAAATATTAATATTTATGGTACATAATTAGTATCGTTAGGTAGGTCGTTGAATATACTTTCATAATAAAGTTATTTGGAAATATAAATGTTGCATGTGTTTTTTACAAACCTAATTAAAATTGAGAAAGTTTGATCAGCTCGATTTCCATAACGATTCTTTTTTTAGGGGCGGAGGGAGTAGACAAGAGAGGGAAGTGTGGACGCTGCGAGCAGCCGAGCAGCATGAATTTCTTGCAGCTCCCTCTCCCTCTCACACATGTGCCACACGATCCGGATAGTAGTACTAACCACTGGCGGAGCTTCATGGAGGCGAAGATGGGCACCTGCCCCCCCTTCCCTCCATGATTTGCCATTATATATTGTATTGTTTTTTCTTTTTGCTCTGTAAAATTCTGCTTTTGTGAAGCTATGCATGGAGAGGGACAAGTCTGGCTATAGATAACAAATAGAAAATGATAGAAGAGCCTACATCATATTGCTGCTATCTACATCATAATATAAGTACGAAGGTATATATTAATGATATTATATGCATTGCCAGTTCATTTCTTGTGTTAATTACTGTTCATTGGTTTTTTTTTTCAAATTCACCCCCCTTTAATTTGTCTCAAGCTCCGCCACTGGTACTAACATCAGGCTCCTCGTCCTTCACTGAGGAGACGACTGACTCGGTTCACGGGGTCTCCTTGCTAACAATAATTCACGGTGACTGCATGCAGACGAAGGGTGGTGTAGATTCATGGCTCCACCACACACGTTTTTCTAGCGCTGGTGGCTGGACCCTCATACTGTAGGCATCTTCCTGACGAGTGCCTGCTCTGCACCCTTTGATTTTCATCTAGTGTTTTTATTCCGCAAAACCAGCAACCACATACTGACATACATTACCACCCCCTTTGCCCCATGGATTATCAAGAGCTTTGTTCCATTCACCTACACAGAACAAGTCGTATTAGACTGTGCTCTCCTGGCTCTGCTTTCCTCCGCTCCTAGCAAGCAAGAACCACCCAGCTCTCCCAGCTCTGCTTCCTTCCTCCCCTAGCAAGCAAGGTGTCATATACTCATATCGCCACCTTCTCCTCTCCACTGCACCAGTAATTGCTCACGTACCTCTCTTCATCCCCTAGCTTCCGCAAGTGCGGAATCTCTCTTGGTTTTCAACCTCACCAATCTTCCATCCTGGCGTAGGCATGGATCTTGTGGCCGGGGCAGTGGGCAGCATCGTCCCCAAGCTCGGCACGCTGCTGCAGGCAGAGTACAAGCTGCAGAAGGGCTTGCCGGAGCAAATTGAGTCTCTGAAAAATGAGCTCGAGAGTGCGCACACGGCTCTCTGCAAGGTGGGTGAGACTCCGCCGGAGCAGCTGGATCCACAGGTCCGGCTCTGGGCTCGCGAGGTCAGAGAGGAGTCCTACGACATGGAGGACATCCTCGACGCCTTCCTCGTCGATGTCGTGGAGGGGGCCGCCCCTGCTGAGACTAAAAGCAAGAAAGGCTTGCTTAAACGTCTCAAGAAGATGGCCAAGCTGTTGAAGAAGAGCAAGGCACGCCACGACATCGCCGGCGCGATTGAGGACATGAAGAAACGACTCCAGGAGGTGTGGGACCGCCGCGACAGGTATTCCATACCTGTTGCAGTGGCTGCGCCGGCCACCAAACTGGATCCTCGTCTTGTGGACATGCACAAAGAGGCAGCACAGATTATCGGCATCGAGAGGACGAGGGCGGAGCTCATAGCCATGCTTCAGTCATCGACCCACGGCCAAGGAGATGCTGGCGCTTCCAGCCGCAGCAACCTCACCAAGATAGTTTCTGTGGTCGGAGCTGGTGGTCTGGGCAAGACCACTCTTGCCAAGGCGGTTTACGACGAGCTGAGTACGGGATATGATTGTCGAGCCTTTGTTTCGGTTGGCCGCAATCCTGACCTGGTGCAAGTCTTCGCCAACATCTTCCTCCTTCTCGACGAAAAAAAGTACAAGGCCATTCGTGATGTAAAGAACCTACAGCTGCTCATTGGCGAACTCCGAAAATTCCTTGAAGAAAAGAGGTATGTATTGATTAGTAGTCACCTGATTACCTATAGTTTCTCTGTTTCAATCTATGATTATATGTATATATATATAGAGAGAGCATACTATTTGGGAGCATACATAAGTTTCTCATTATGTATCGAAGATGCAGTTGTGGTACAAAACTTCTTCTTGCTAGGGAATTTATATTTGACAAACAAATCTAAGATGTTTGTTTGTTTCATTATGAATCAAAGCTGCAGTTGTGGCACAATACTCCTTTTCTTGCTGGGCAATTTATATTTGATAATACAAAATTGAAGAAGTTTCAACGGGGACATTGTAAATCTTGGAAGTACAGAGTTATAAAGTACCACTGTCAGATTCTACCTTGAGTAGATGAATGCAGATTTTCATCCTTTATCTAAAAACCTATAAAGTACCACTAGTATGCAATTTTCAAAGACTAAATAAAAATTAGACATCACCCATATTCAATACTAGTATAGTACAGATGTAGTGCCACTCTTGTTCTCCTTTGTACAGTATTGTATAGTATAGACGATAGATGCTCCAAGGTTTACTAACTCTGCCTATTCATTTGTACTGTCTTGGTGGTAGGTACTTCATCGTTATTGACGACGTATGGGATATAAATTCCTGGCAAGCGTTAGGATCAGCTTTGCCTCAGAACAATAACGGAAGTAGAGTAGTCAAAACTACTCGAAATCTAGAAGTAGCCTGTGGCGATGAAGTTTACCAGCTTGGCCCTCTTTCACATGATAACTCAAAGAAGCTCTTTTATATGAGGCTATATGGTGGTGAAGCCAAATGTCCTGCTCATCATCCTGAAGAGGCATCCCAAAAAATTCTGGACAAATGTGGCGGTGTGCCATTAGCTATCATCACAATGGCTAGCTTGTTGGTGGGCAAATCAAGAGAGGATTGGTTTGAGGTGTGTAGCTCTCCTGGTTTCTATCATGGCAGAGACAACAAGCAAGTAGATGATACTATGTGGATATTGTCCCTTAGCTACCATGATCTGCCTCCTCATCTGAAGACCTGCTTACTGTACCTAAGTGTGTATCCGGAAGACTATGAGATTGAGAAAGATTCTTTGATATGGAAGTGGGTAGCTGAAGGTTTTATAGAGAAGAAAACAGGAACAAGCCTGTTTCAGCGGGGTGAGGAATACTTCCATCAACTCATAAACAGAAACATGATCCAAGGGGTAGAGTCAGAAGAGGAGGGCATCATACATGTCTGTCGTGTTCATGATATAGTCCTTGATCTTATTCGTGGTCTGGCAGGCGAAGAAAACTTCATCACTATCTCAAATGATGATGGAGGAACACCATCACGACACAAGGTGCGCCGGTTAGCTCACCAGAACAGGATACTACTGTTGGGTCAATCTCATCCTGACAGTCATAGGGACATGGTACAACTGAGGACATTGGTTGCCCATGGGTGTGATATCCGTGGTTTGGTCTTGTCTCCGAGCTTTAAACTCTTACGTGTGCTAGCTTTAGAGAGGTGCACATCATCTGATAAATTTGAGTATCTTGGAAACCTAGTTCATTTGAGGTACCTCGGACTACGAAGTACAAGTGTCATCAGAGGGCTCCCGGAGGCGATAGGAGCTCTAAAGCTAATACAGACACTGGACTTGGAAGGTATCGGATACTTTGGTATGGAAGTCCAACTGCCATCGAGCATTAGCCTACTAACGCGGTTAGTCTGCCTAAGATGTGACAGATACACGAATGTGCCAGAAGCGTTCCTCCAGAAGCTGACGTCACTGGAGGAAATACAGATAAGTGTTTACATGCTGTCTTTTGAGTCCAAGAGGCAATTTTTGAAGGAGCTGGGCAAGCTGAGCCTACTGAGGGTGCTCCGTGTGCTTGAAACCGGTGGGCTGGATGAGAGCATGCAGGCAAAACTGTTGAACTCACTAGGCAATCTGAAGGAGCTCCAGCATCTGGATCTGTATTGTTTTCGGTTCTTTGAAAGTAGCCCTGCCTCAACGGAGTGGGACAATAAAGCCCTGCTTTCGGAACACCTCAGGCATCTGCGTATAGAAAGCATCTGGTTCCCTTGTGTGCCATCATTCCTAAATCCCACGCTTCTCCCCAACCTTTCCTACTTGGTGTTGTGTGTGGATCATATGGACGAGGCAGGTCTGAGAGCCTTGGTTGGGCTGCCAGATCTCCGTTACCTCTGTATTAAACCGGCGGATTATGGGGCGGCTTCTCATAAGCAGGCTGCGGTTGTTAATATTGCTGCCCATGATGTCTTCTTCCCCAAGTTGAGAAGCCTTGAGTTGTTTGGATGGATGGTCCAGTTGGCGACCAACGATGACTCGACTTCTGCTTCGTTTAGCATCTGGAGGAAAGGACAGGATGCTATGGTATTTGATTCCAAAGCAGAGGACGGGAGCCGCAGCAGAGTGCCACAGGCCCCTGTTGTGATGCCAAACCTCCACGAGCTTCGGTTCAGTGTCCCAGTCAGGGCTTTCTACAAGGATGGGCGCTGTACCTGTGACAATCTCGGCTTGCACATGGAGTGCCTCCCTTCGTTAGGCTTTGTCCGGGCATGTCTCGACTGTGGGGATGCCTTCCCGGATGACGTGAACAAGGCTGAGGCTGAGCTCAGGCGCCTGGCAGACCTCCATCCCAATATTTCCGCACTCATATTGGACGTACCTAATATTGAGGAAGATATGATGGCACGACCAATACACAGCGACGATGAATAGGTACGTACTAGCTTCCCAATTACACTAACATGTACTTCTCCATTACTATATTGTTATTAAAACAAAAATATGTGCAGAAAATCAACGGTACACAGACACTTCGGAGTACCGTAGTCTGTTGTTGATTGTTTCAGCCGACTTCCATCATTTCCATTGACCTTCATCAATCATCAATGCTAGACTAACAATTCTAACAAAAATTTATTTTTCCTTAACAATTATTAATTGAGCTTCTTGCCTCGGTGGGAGCAGTTTGGATCTCAGGACGTCGGGAGCATTGTGGGTACTCCTGTCTGCTATCCCATATACTGCGGGCCGCATGCATGGAGCTGGTGTCAGTCTACTACACGGTCATCTTTTTCCAACATATCTCTGTGCTCATGATAGACCTTTGCTGGCTTTAAACCTCTAATAATGTTGCTCGACGATCAGGCCTGTTTGTTTATTATATTTCCTTTCACTCTAGCACTTATTGTTGGCGTACCTGCAAGTATGTTTGGAACATAAATGATATGTGTGTTGTTATGTTAAATGAGGCTTAAATTTGGTTTTCGTGTGCATCCGCATGCATGCATGCCTGCCCATCTTCAAGACCTCCATCAGGGGTCCAGTTTGCTTTGCGGAATTTCTCCAACTGGTGAAGCTAGCACTTTCATTCACTTCTTTGCTATGAACGTGGCAACTGTATTTTTGATGTATTTAAATTGAAGTGATGAACGTTGTCACGGCTCTCGTGTCATGGAATTTATTTTAATCTGGGCAGTTACGTGTTTTTTCACAATTATTCCATTTCTGTGCCATATATGCACATGTGCAGTTTCTCTCGCACGTTACTCCCTCACCACTTCACCCAGAGTCACTTTTGACGCAAAGGAAGAAACATCTCCCTTAACCTCTGCCGCGATGCCTCTGGCCGGCGTGGTCCTCGCCTTGGCCCCTGCCCTGGCCCAGCTCCCGCTGCCTCGCCGCACCTTGACCCAACTGTATGATGGGATTTTGGCTGCTTGTAATATTACATAGCCTATTTAGCATTAGTCGAATGAGACCTATAAAATAATTTGACAATGAGGTGATGCCTACAAAATATGGGCTATAAATATTTGGGCGTTAAAGATGAACGAGTGGCCCAATAACCATTAATTAGCGCAATGGCTAATAACAATATTGGGCTCATGCATGGCCCATCCAAGTGTTCTCTCTTGCATGTGGCTTGCTGAGACATTTCCAGGCCTAGATCTTTTGGATAAAATAATTAGCGTGTTGCTAATTAAGCCTATTGCCCAGCGAATACGTGTACAAAGAGTATTAGTTATTTTGCCCGGTTTGCGGTAGCATGCAAGGCCTGGTTCGTGAAGATTATTTGGGCTGATTAGCATCGGCCATTAGCGTTCACTAATCTTAATTAAGGCACTCAAGCCTGCACTACCCTAGAGCTAGCCTATAAAAGGCGGCCAACCTTCTCCCTCTCTGAGCACACTGGCAATTGCCAAGACGCAGTCGCTCTGCTGTGCACACATGCGCCCCTCTCCACGCCATCTCCGCCAGGCAAGCATGGCCACCGCGGTGGCAGAGCGGCGCGGCCCGGCAACACCTCTTCACCTTAGCAAGCCGGGCCTTGTTGGCCCAGGAACATCACCAGTGTACAAGCACCAGAAGAAATGCGAACAAAGTATACATGTACAGTATATACGGCAAGAAAGCGAATAAAAGGCTACAGTACCATGCAAGCGTGTACGTGCAAAGTGCACGTATGGACAAGTCACAAGCTAGATGGATAATGTTGCTCGACTAATTGATGGCCCAATACTAACTTCTTGGCCCATTCAAGATACAGGTTCGGCTAGGCCCGAAACTCATTTGGGTTTAGTACACGCAAATGATTCTAAGTACACATGACAAAGTGCTCAAGTTCACACGCATATATAAATTGGCAAGCTGACCAAGTGTCACGCCAATGATCTCGGAAATTCACGCAAGGACAAGTCTCCTAAGTACTACAAGGGTACAAGTCTCACAATTATCACACCACCTTCCGCACCGTCACCGCCGGTGAACATGTGAAGTCATATTCTTCCCTAGACCAACGAGACTGTGACGTTTCTTTTCCGTGACTAACGAGGCCAGAATTACTTTGTTCTTGACCAACGATGCCGAACACTTGACTTCATTATGGGATCTACATGACGAGGTCGCATGCCTTTGCTAGAGGCCGATGAAGATCTAGCACTTCGAGCATTTTTATTCATTTGTGCTTATGCATATACATGGAGAGCACTCTGATTCATTTGGAGATGACAATGACGACCATCAGCATAGCTTAATCAGAGGTATTCTGCAGCCCAATGCTGCAGATGTAATTAACTGGTGGCCTCTAGAGGCCCCAGGATATAGAAGCCACAATGGAGCTCGACGCAAATTTATATTAAAGTAGAAAATTGTACTTTGTAATTATACAATGAATAAATAAAGTGATATTTCCCTGAACTTTTGTCCTTATGTTTTATTGCACATTTACTTTATTTTTTATACAGATATATACTAGTACACCTGTGCACATTAGTACTAAGTAGTAGGACCCGCGAAACATAGAGAGATCCCTTAGTGATTTTTTCGGCGAAACACCCACCCACCCTAATCCTAGGGCATGGCACCAGCAAGCTCTGCCGCAATGCCCCCAGCCCCGCCCAAACGCCATCCCCTGTGCCCCGCCTCAACGTTGTTTCACCCGCCTTCACCGTCTTCGGTGTCTGCCTCCCCTGAAATACCCCTTCTAAGCCCGCCGGTGAGGAGATGGAAATGCTAATGGTAGCGAGCTCATCACTGGAACCCTAGCCGCCTTATTCTTACTCTCCAGCGTGGGTGTGGGTACATGCACACGCGCATGGGCCGGTGCATCACGTGGTCGTGCCCGGCATGACGGGTCATTGAAATTAATTTGCGCTAAAGAATTCAAATGAAAAAAGTTTCAACTAGAAAATTTTAGATGTCATCATGATCTACAACTTTTCTTTTGATTGTTTTCCCATCCGAGGTCATTTGAGAGAGGAAAATGTCCAAATTACTATGCTCAAGTTTGACATTATTTTCCCATCCGAGGTCATCACGTAAGCTGCTGTGGTTGTCTCGTCAGTCTTCTGCTTCACGTCTCCATGCATGTGTGTCGGTGTAGGTGTGGGTGGTGTCGGCATGATGGCCTTGTCAATCCATAAGCCGGTACAACAGAGCTGGGGAAATCAGCTACGACCGCCTATGTTGTTCGCCTTGTCGGTGTCAAACGGTGTGTGGTATGGTCGTGGTCGCACATGCATGGTTGGTGTAGCTCCGACTGCTTCAGACATCTTCGGTAGCATCATCATGGTACGACTTGGAACTTGATCAGCGCGGGTGTTGAAATTGTAGTAGTTGATGAAGCATTGCATTCGGCGTGATAGATGCATCTGATCCCGTTCACTTGCTTGTGCTTCCTTGCATGGAGCCTTGCACATACACATGCATGCTAGAGCTGGGACTTGGGCCGTGCCATTTGAGGGCGGGTCATGGCACGGTCTTTTGGCATGACCCGAAACATGGCACAGCATAAAATATTTTGGGCCGTGCCGGCTTGACACGAACATGGAGGCGTGCCGTGCCCAGGATCTTGGCATGGCGGGCTACGCCCGCATTTTGGGTCGTGCTTGGGCCAACATGGCACGAAAATGACACGTAGACATTTCTGTAACTATACAATGCAATTTTCTAGCATTTGCTATACTATTTCTCGTCTAATTTATGAATAGATGATGAAAATCATTAAAACTTTCATTATAAAAAAATAGTATACTCAAGATATATATTTCTTATCATGAGTGAAGAAAGAAAACTAGCAGAATATTTTGGAGGCTATGCTTAAGCCGGCACGGCCAGGCCGTGCCGGTGTGCCACGAATCATGCTTGGCCAAAGAAAAGATTCACCATGCCATATCGGCATGACCCGACGTGCCTCTCGTGCCTAGAGGACATGATCCGAAGCGGCACAAAGCACGAGAGGGCCGTGGCGTGCCATGCCCGCACGGACCAAGTCCCACCTCTAAATTGCATGCTATATGTGCATGCACGACAGACGTACTACTGCATCCCCGCCAGTACTCGGCTGGAGCGTAGTAGTGGGTGGAGATTCTCGCCCATGTGGCACGCCTCGCCGGCGTCGGGCGCGTAGTGTCGTAGTAGGCGGGGTCACCTGCGCTATCCGCCTCGCTGGTCCCGAAGGGTATCTCCTCCAGCTCGGCACGCTCGTCCAGCGTCTAAGGACACCTCCGCCAATGGACGTCGACCAGCGTTTGTCTTGTGGTACTGGCGAGGCAAGCGCCAAGTTGGCTCGGCAGCCTGGACATCTCCACCTCCTTGCTTGATGGCGCTCCACGGCGGCTGCCATCTTTTCTGGATGTCTGTACGGAGTTGTCACAGTGAAAACAGAGAAAAGAACATTGTTTTTGTGTCGTCCTGGCCTGCGGCACGTAGTAGATGTACAGGTGCCGCGTCGCTGCAGCCAAAATTGTGCACTGTGGCAGGGGCGCCACCGTGCACGCGCAGGCAGGGCAGTGACCTGTAAGTTGAATTCAGTCTTCCCAAATCCCAAATTCCTATTCAGTCTTAGGAATATCAATTTGTCCCCAAATTACATAGTCTAGTCTCTTGAATTAATTTTAGGTCTCAAGTACGAGGAGGAAGAAGAGTAACACCACAGATCTTATAGGAGAGTCTCTTGAATTAATTTTAGGTCTCAATTATGCAGTTTTAACTATATGGCATTATACATGCCGAATATTACCCATTTGGTTGTAAAAAAAATGGTACCCATATATATTTTGAATACCCAGCTCTCAAATCCTGGTCCCGTGCTGCTTGGCCGGCGGCCATCGTCTTTTTCATGCTCCTCGGCGCACCAGCAGTACGTGTAGAGGTGATCAGCGGTGGTGGCTGCCTTCGTGATCACCCTGACGCCGCACCGTAGCGGCGGCTGCCCTCCTCGTCCTCCGGATGCAGATGGTGATTAGCTTCCCCGTGAAGACTTGAGCTCCTTTACATTTGCTTGTTACCGCCCGCCAAGTATCCGATCCGGAGCCGGCTCTACATGCGCCGCCGGAGATCACGTGGCTTGCGGAGCTATGCTTCTTCCATTTGCACGTTATGAACAATTGGACATACTTATGTGCATGCATGGAACGTACAAGCCTATGAAATTGTTGCTTCTTTCCAATGCATGCATGTACATGAACAAGCACGTACACTTTTCATATATCCATATTTTATTTACGCAACTGGCACACAAATATACCAGCATATATATGCGTGCATTCAGAGGATTTCATCAAGTTGACAAAAATCCATCAAACACACGTGTAGTAGTAGGCTATCTACACTCCACACCGTATACCGTATTTCAAATGGACCTCTACGCGAGGGAGGCATGGTTCCACATTTGCCAGGCACTTGGCCGGCCTCTGCCGCCTACGGCGCACTCGGTCATCGGTTGGTGGAGGGCTGGAGGCGTCTGCGTTGGAGCTGGCATGGTCACCAGAGAAAGGGCATCGACACGCTCTTTGCGTTGGTCTCATGGCGGATGTGGAAGGAAAGAGAAACAACTTCAACGGTGACTGATCTCCTGCCAATCATCAAGGCGAAGGCTGATCAATGGGCTCAAGCCGGCGCCGTTAACCTGAGGAGTTTAACGTCGGGAGGGTAGGATACTACTCACCGAGAGTTCAGTGTAATCTTTTTATCTCAGGCCAGCTCATCCAGCATTCTGTAAACTATACAATTTCTTCATAATAAATGATATGCAATACTCTTGCGTATTTGAGGAAGAAACTGTATTTGAAATGGATACAGCCTCGGACGCCATGCTCTATATGGTGGCTTTCCAATACTAGCCCAAATTGCTTTAGATGCATTTTGAGAAATGCATGATACGGTGGCTTTCCAATACTAGCCCAAATTCACGAACATACATGCAAACTCATGTGACTTAGCCGGTTAGCTTCTCTCTTCCAGCACACGTAAACAAAATAAACATGCACCCTATGCATTAGCTCATCACGGTCCAATGCGATTTATTTTTATTCATGTTTTTTTCCTTTATTATTACTTTCAGTACCACGTATATAGATGTACATGCATAGTAGTGAAATTTTGTACAAAATCTCCTCAAACAGCGGCCCCGTCTAGGGAGGCAGGCAGTCCCCTGCCGCGTCCGGCGTGGGTTTCCTCTTTTGGATGTGTGTTTTTCCTCTTCATTGAGGTGTGAGCCAAGTGATATTGTATCTTTTTTGGCTGTGTATATCCTTCTTGGATATAGAGAACGAATTAATGAATCCATTATCTAAAAAAAATCCCTGCTCATGCTGAGCTGCTGCTTGTTTTTCTTCTTTATTATTTTTCTCATATTAAATGTATCATGTCCTAAGTGCAAGTAAATTAGTGACCACATAAATTATGTTGTGCTAAATTGAAGGAGGCACATCAGCTTTCTCAGCGTCGTTTATATTTATTTGTTATTCATGGGTTCACACCTGGCCTCCTACCCTCAGAAAAGATCGGAGGGCGAGGGGAGAGGCCGAGGGTTTCCCACAGGAGAAATCAAACGAGAGTTCTGTGACCGAGCCTTACAGAAGGTGCAACTAATAATTTTTCAAATAAATGTCCATTAATGTGTAAAGGCATGTCTGGAATTGTTCCACCCACCATGTATTTATACCGCATTCCATCTACCTAGGAGTCATTGATCTGAAAAGACACAATGATGCTCTCCTTCTAAAGAACCTGGACAAATTCTTCAACAAAAAGGACATTTCCTATGTTTCTCTTGTGTGGGAAGAGCATTATTCCAATGGAAAACTTCCTAGCCATATCAAGAAAGGCACCTTTTGGTGGAGGGATATTTTAAAGCTCCTTGATTGTTACAAGTCTTTCTCCACTATCCAAATTCAGAATGGTCAATCTTGTTTACTCTGGGTGGATAAATGGAAGCAACACCCCCTCCATGCTGAATTTCCTGAATTGTTTTCCTTTGCAAGAAACTCAACAATCTCTGTGAGCAAATTTGTCTCCCAGCAGCCGATCCATGAGCTGTTCAGTTTGCCTCTATTGCTTGAAGCCTTCCAGCAATTACAAGCCTTGCAGTCTATCAGAGATGAGCTATTGCTATCTGACCAGCATGATGTCTGGTCTTCTGATTGGGGATGCTTTTCTTCATCAAAAGCCTACAAACACCTGATGGGTCATAGGCAAGTTCCTCGGGCTTTTGTTTGGCTCTAGGAAACTTTCTGTCAGCCCAAGCACAAAATTTTCTTCTGGCTCCTACTCATAGACAGATTGAGCACCAGGAACATTCTAAAAAGGAAAAATATGTACCTGGACTCCTACGACTGCATCATGTGTCAAGATGCAACAGAGGAAACACTAGAACACATGTTCCTGGAATGCCCTTTTGCTAATGATTGCTGGAACCTGATTGGCATTAATATTCAGACTCATGCCAGCATCTTCTCTGCAATACAACAGATCAAGAATCTAGCTCATCCTCAGTTTTTCATGATTGTTGCCATTCTCATGTGCCGGTGCATTTGGTCGGTGAGAAATGATTTAATCTTCAAGGGCATCCCCTAGAATCTGGGCACAGTGAAGGCTGTCTTTTCAAAAGAGCTGAAGATCCTTACCCTGAGGGCTAAGGCCAAGTTTGCTTCAACCTTTGATTTATGGATCCAGAACCTATTGTAGCTTCTTTCTGTTCTTTGATCTTCTTTGTTTCTTTTGTTTCTTCAGTTTCTGTTTTGCTTCAGAGCTCCTTTGAACTCTCTGTACTTGCTATTTTCTTTAATAATAATTTGCCTGTAGAGGCCTCTTGGCCCCTCCAGTTGTTTCAAAAAAAAATTACTGGTCACGGTGAGTCCGAGTAAGCAACACAATGAAATGCAACAGGCTTTAAACCCCACTTTTGATGAGAAAGGCTCTGTTTGTGTGTCACACAGTTGCCCAGTATTTTCAGCTTTTTACCGTGTATTTCAGGTGGAATAGTATGTGATGTATTCGTGTGTTGCCTAGTTTGCATGCAGCAGGAGCTAAATTCATAAGTTGGGTGAACTCTGCTTCTAGGTATAAACCTGAGCTCTGCTTCTGTTGTCTTGATATCTCTTGCATTGGCTCCCATACTTCTGTTCCACCCTAAGTTTGAGACCTATAGCTTACCTAGCATGCTATAAACTAGAAAGTAAAGGCATACCATCTATTCTAATGCAAGAAGCAAAAGGGCCTCTAGTTGAGTTGGTTAGGTGGTCTGAGTAGTACTCCTCAGGTCCTGAGTTCGACTCCCCGTGGGACCGAATTTCAGAATGGGGTTAACAAAATCCCCCTTGTCTGTCCCATGGCAAAGCACAAGTCTACGAACCGATCTCAGTCGTGGTCGTTGTCATATGGGCTACAGTGCTGCTGTGTATAGGCGAGGCAAGGGTTCGGGGATTTTCTCGACATATGTGACAAGGCATTCTTCTTAATGCAATACCTGCTGCCACTAAGATTATATTGCTGCTGTAACTGCCCAATGCATCCTCTTGGATTGATCGCCAAAGTTCCAGTTTACTGCTGCTTCAGACATAAATTATGTTGTGCAAAATTGAAGGAGGCATGTGCTTCAGACATGCAATACCTCGTACTGAGCTGCTGCTTGATTTGTTTTCTTTATTATTTTTCTCACTTTAAACGTATCATGTACTCTGTGCAAGTCAACTAGGGACATAAATTATGTTGTGCAAAATTGAAGGAGGCATGTGCTGTGTTGCCGTCATTTTCATTTGTTATTGACTTATTGTTGTCGCCAAAGCTTTTCTCGCTAGCTGTTACCACATCCAAAGGTGTAGACACAGCACTCTGTTTCTAGCTAGAAACTTGAGCTCTGTGTCTGTTCTCTGGATACCTCTTTCAGCGGCTCCATAGTTGTTTCACTGGAATCGTATACATAAACATTTGCTATAACACGGGACCTGTATGCATATATACTGGATTTCTGTTTGGTCTCTGCTTAAATAAATTACTGCAAGCATAGTTTATTATGCAGGATGCAGCATAGTTTCTCTGTTTCAGAAACTGAAAGCCTTGGATCAGAAAGTTGCATGACTCCCATACTTTGATCTTCCTTTAAGCCCTCGTTCGCTTCTCCTTATGGGTTCACTCTGCTTCTGAGCTGCCTCAAAACCATCGGTGACGGGTTTAAGGGATTGGGCCTCAAAACCCGGGCGAAAGTTCCGAGGAGGAACAGACGGTACGTGGCGGTATCGGGGAGTTCGCGTCTGTTGATGCAAAAGTGGATCTGCAAACACAAAGGGCTAATACCCGAAATCGATATCCAAAGCGTGCTAGTCGATTTGACCTGTTAATCGACAAGGATGAAGATACGAGCACTTTGGTCCTGACAACAGTGATACGCCCGGAAGTCACGGCCAAGAGGTACTCACGCGGAACTCGAGGATCATCGAAGATTGTACTGGAGCAATGCAACTCGTCGAATCGATGAGAACTCGTAAAAAGGAAAAAGTATGCAAATTGACGAAGTCGCCGAAAGTAGATGTAAATAAGAGTAAAAAGCTGTTTTTGATATTGATTGATTCATCATTACATTGCCCTTCACCCTATATTTATATCCTGATCTACAGAAACGTAACCAAATACGACTAGGACACTAAATCCAAATCTAAGGAAAACACATGACTTTGATACAACTCAAACTCTAATAAACGTATACAAGGAAATTAACTCCTATTTTATTCCATAGTCCGCCTCAATCACGATGGTACTCTCATCGACCTTCTTTCCATCGGCACACTCCCTATTCCATCGGCAACAACCTTCAAGTCTCTTTCATCGGCACACTCCCTGTTTCATCGGCAGCAGTCTTTAAATCTTCTTTCATCGGCATCGGCAATAATACCCTTAACCTTATCGGCAACACTTCAATTTGAATCCACTTGCCACCACCACCATTTATAAGTAGCCTTCTTTACAAGCTCTTTTTCATCGGCTATCAATCTACACAGTAATCTTTCCTCTACTGATTAGCCCTTCCTGACCATCTTGACACGTGCTAAAAACGATGTCAACACATGCCCCCCAATTTCAGAGTATAAGATACTGATACTCCGAATTTTACTCCAGATAATGCTTGCTGTTGCCTATTTTTCTCAACCCATTCTCCAAGCATAACACGATCTGTTACTAAATTTAATCAAATCTAGTTCTAATCCATGTATCTCAGTAAATATCGCACAATTTTCAACTGTTTTTGCCTCAATCACGGTTGAGATACCAAAATAACAATCCATTGGCAAGATCTTATTATAGCAATATCACCATTTTAGAACTGAAAGATCCTGTGTCAAGATCTCTTCAAAGTCATGATTACTTGCCATCAAATCTTCTGTACAATCCCTTGATTGTCATGCGAATAGTTACCATATCCATCTGAACCACCTCGATCCACCCGCGCACGGCATAGAGATAAGTCAAGAATACCCCTACCCCAAATGGCCTATAAATAGATTTCTCCGGACTGCTCATCTTCTACCTTCAAACTTCAACCTTTGGCATTCTCTCTCCGGCGGCAACCCTAACCAACAACTGCGCGTTCTTCAACCCACCAAAGCTCCTTCCATCGTCAACTTCAAATCCCCAGCTCGTGCCCTCATCCTTCTCGAAGCAATGGCGGTCAACTTCAATGTTCCTACGGTTCGTTCTTCTTTTATTACCTTTACTTTGATCCTTCTAGTTCCTTGCGAGTTCTTACAGTTGGTATTTTTCTACTTCTTCCATTCTTTTGATCTTCCAAACTTAGGAACTATGCAACACATTGGTTATTCCAACCAACTAACCTCCCCTCCATTGCCTAGGTCCAATGGGCGACCCAGATCCAACTGACTTGATCAATGCAGAGGCTAACCGAATTCCCTTCAAAGCTCAAAATTTCTCTTTGAATCTATGGAAGGATACATTCCGATCTTAGCCCAAACCCACCAAAGGGTGGAAAGATTGGTACTTGAGGGTCAACAGATCGATGCAAGTGTTCTGGGCAGAGCGGAAGATAGACCAATGCATCAGGCTATCCATTGCCGACATGCAAAAGAATGAATCTATGATGATAGTCGCCGCTCACTTCTGGTCAAATACCACAAATACCTTTATGTTTGGTCATGGCCCATGCGCCCCCACTCTTGCCGATGTATACATGCTCACTGGCTTGGATATCTCAACCGTCGATGAAGGCCACATCTATGGCAGAAAAGCTGAATATAGAGTGAATACACGCAACATCAGCGGCTAGACAGGATACATCCAGGAATACCAAAAGACTGGTACTGTCAATCAGAGGGAACACGCCATATTCCTGAACATGTGGTTGGAGAAGTTTATCTTCTGTGGCCGATCGGTAGGACCAACCAACGCCTTCCTCCCAGCAGCCGAACTCTTGGCCAATGGTGTCAGATTCCCGCTTGGCCGATACCTCCTGAGCTCGACCTACCACCTCCTCCACCAAGTGTCTCAGAAGCTTCTACTTGGTGAACCCATCGACAATTTGGGAGGCTCGTGGTGGTTCATCAATATGTGGTTAAACGCTCATATGCATAAGCGTCTACAGTGGGATTTCTTCGCCCAAGAATTCCCACGAGAGATTGCCGAAGATTATGTTCTTGGAGACGAGGAATCAGCAACACGCCCTCCTCTCAATGTTGGCGAAGCTATAATTGTCCTCCCTGGAACAGAGGCTAATGAAGATCAAATCGGCAGGTTTTTCTAGAATTTCTACCATGGTCTCTCTCGTGATCTTAGGGCTTGGGTACCCTATATTGATGAGGATAACAAGTTCCCCCTTCTCTTCAATTTTGCTGATAGTGATCTGAACCAAGATAATGAGCTTATGATGGCCATTATTACTCCCAGGGCAATCCCGGTAAACACATTTGGTAGCGGGAAGAATTCCAATACCACTTATGAATTCTACAATCCATCGGCAGTATCTCGTCAACTGGCTTTTGGGCAACTGCCAATCAAGCTATGCTTTGCCGATGTGATCAAGCCTAGAGAAACCATCACCGCTAGAACTGAGTGGAGTAGGGTAGTAAGACTTGCTCCCGATGCCGATATTTCAAATATTGATCTCTCCGCCTGGTCACCAGCGTCTTTCATCACAGAATCATATAAGCAATGGTGGCAAGAGTGGAAAGAACAGTTATTTTCAACATCCGTTCACACATATCGACACATGATCGATCCCGACTACACCATACCTGACGATGCAGTAAGTTCCTTTTAACTTCTTTTGTCTTTCTCCCCCTTTTATATATATATATATCGGCAGCTAATCTTTCCTGTAACAGGCCGATGATCCAGTTCCATCAGTAAGCAAGAGTGAGAGACCTTTCAACCTCCACCCTATTTCTCCAGTCTCAATAATCGGCTACAACGCCCCTATCTTAGATGCCTTAACCTTCCAGAGGACCCGTGCCAAAACTATCACCTCCAGACCAAGACTGGCAACATCCAGGGCCACTCCAATGGCTGCTGCTACAAGGCTAATTAAGGCTTTTAAGGTAATAACCTTGCTTATTTTGTTTCTGCCGATACAAACTATATTAACATATAACTATCAGGGTGTAAGAGCCGCAGCTGGATCATCATCGGTAACTCCTCCAACATCAAGCACCATGACCTCTAACCAGCCTTCAGAGGTATTCTTTTATTTTTATATTTTTCCTGTTAAATATCTGATCTCACACCCATTTTTGCAGCAACAAATGGGTACATCGGCAAGCACACCAAGCACTCAAGCTCCCCAATCAACAAGTGCCGATGCCCCCCAGCCAATTGTCGCTGAGACCCAAACAAAGCGTAAAGCTTTAACCGATGCCGAAGCTTAGCAAAAGCGATAGAAATCTACACCAGCCCCTGCGTCCGCTCCAACACCTATTAGTCAGCCGACTGATGTAATTGAACAAGCTGACCCTCCTGCACAAAATATATCATCGGCCATCATACCCCAAGGGCCAACTACTGATGAGGTCATAGAAGACATCCCATCGGCATCCTCTGCCGATCCTTTGCATGACCCTCTTCAAGCTGCTCCCTCAAGCCAGGCCCAAGAAATTGCCCTGAAGCAGGTAAACCGATTGACTATTTGGTTTATAATATCCACATCTATCCTCAGATAGGATCTCTAACTTTCTTTTCTTCACAGGAACAAGATTCTCCTGATAGCTTGTTTTCTTTTGCTATCGACGTCTCCGATGATGACGGAGAAGAGGCGAGTTCTTCCCTGGCAATGGGAACAATATCGGCAGACATCTATGGCCAACTAGAAGCTCTTCTGAATTTGCTGCAACAAGATACTGCTCAACTGGTAGTCGATTCAGACCCTGCAAAGACTATCTTCAAAACGATCCGTGGCCAAGTCCCTGCCGATGTTGAAGAAACCATCTTCCCAGTAGTCCACCTAGAGAGTAGACAACTCCAATATCAACGGGTTGCTCATCGTATTGCCGACAGAGCAGCTCAAGCTCAACTCAAAGAAGAAATGCTGCAGCTGAAGCAAACTGCCGATGAGAAGCACAAAAGCATCAGCAACTTGCAAGCCTCCGGTACTGATCTTAAGCAGAAAATCCTAGATCTATTGGCAAAAAGAGCAGCTTTGCTAGCTGAACTGGAAGAGGTTGAAGCAGCTCTGACTCAAGCCAAGCAAGAAGAAGACCAGCTTCCTGACGTTATCAAAGCCCTTCAGCAGGAACGAGATGCCCAAGCTCGCAAGGCCTTGGCCTTGAAAAAGAAACTCAAACCTATGGAAGGAACTGCCGATGAAGATGCCAAAGAATTAAAGAAAGCCAATGAAATTTGCCTGCGTGCGATATCGGCTATCCAAACTTTGTTAAATTAGCGCATCGGCAACAATACATTGATATTTTGTTTTAACTCTAGCCGATAGGATTGTTATCGGCAATTACACTTTCATGGATCTATCCAGATACTAGGGTAATATTTCTTTAAGTATTTTCCATTTAATGCTCTGGGAAATACAACTCCTTCGAGAGTTTCGAGAATATACGCATTACCGGGAATAGATTGATTTATCCGATATGGACCTTCCCAATTAGGTGACCATTTGCCAAACTTAAAACTTTTAGTCCCAATCGGTAAAATCAACTTCCAAACCAAATCTTCATCGACAAATTCCTTTACCTTCACCTTCTTGTCATACCATCTGGCTACCCTTTTCTTATTCTCCTCAATGCTAGCTAAAGCTTTTAAACGATGACCCGCTACATCTTCCAACTCATCTTTCATAAGGATATCATAATCATCGGCTGTCAATTGATCTTGAGAGCGTATTCGCCTAGAACCAGTCTTAACCTCCCAAGGTAATACTGCGTCATGTCCATACACCAACTGATAAGGTGTTACCTTAGTTGCACCATGACACGCCATCCGATATGACCATAAGGCTTCATTTAATATTGTATGCCACTTCTTAGGATATTCTTTAATCTTGCGCTTAATAAGCTTGATAATTCCTTTGTTAGAAGCCTCAGCCTGACCATTAGCCTGGGCATAATACGGTGAAGAATTCAAAATTTTAATCCCCATACCTATAGCAAACTCATCAAATTCACCCGATGTAAACATGGTACCCTGATCGGTAGTGATGGTTTGAGGAATACCAAATCGGTAGACAATATGCTCTTTCACAAAATCAATCATATTAGCCGATGTCACCTTTTTCAAAGGAATTGCTTCAACCCACTTTGTGAAATAATCAGTAGCAACCAGAATAAATTTATGCCCTTTACTTGATGGTGGATAAATCTGACCGATGAGATCAATAGCCCAACCCCAGAACGGCCAAGGCTTAATTATGGGGTTCATAGCCGATGCGGGTGCCCTCTGAATATTACCAAATTTTTGACATTTCTGACATCCTTTAAAATATTTAAAACAATCCTCAAGAATAGTCGGCCAATAATATCCATTCCTTCTAGTCATCCATTTCATCTTGAAAGCTGACTGATGAGCCCCACATACTCCTTCATGAATCTCACCCATCAAACCTTTTGATTCATCGATGCTAACACAGCTGAGTAAAACTCCATCTATGGTACGGTAATACAATTCATCATCGAGGAGCAAATACTTGGTAGCTTGGAACCTTATACGTCTTTCAACGTTTTTAGATGGATTCTTTAAATAATCAACAATTTCCTTTCTCCAGTCATCGGTATCAACTGCCGATGTTAACACTTCTTGAATGGGCTGATATCCTGAAGCATGCTGAGCCAATCGATTAGCCTCTTCATTATGCAGCCGAGAAACATGTTCCAGATGAAAATTCCTAAACCCTTTCAACAACTCCAAACACTTCTCATAATATGAAATTAGAATTTCACTTCGGCATTCATAAATCCCAGCCAACTGATTTATAACTAGCATAGAATCACCAAAGACTTCAACAGCATCAGCACGTACTTCCTTAAGCAATTCTAACCCTTTTATCAGGGCTTGGTACTCAGCTTGATTGTTTGTTGATGTAGCAACAATCGGTAATGAGAACTCATACTTCTTCCACTGAGGGGAAATTAATATGATACCGATGGCTGCCCCTTCACCACATGTAGACCCATCAAAGAAAAGTGTCCAAGGAGCAATCTCCAGAGAATTCACCGTGTTGCAATGTTGAGTAACAAAATCGGCCATAACCTGTCCTTTAACTGCCTTAGCCGATTCATAACGTAGGTCAAATTCTGATAATGCTAAAATCCATTTGCCAATTCTACCATTTAGTATCGGCATCGACAGCATATACTTGACCACGACATCTTTGCATATGACAGTACACTCAGCCAATAGTAAATAACGCCTCAACTTAATACAAGAAAAGTATAGACATAGACATAATTTCTCAATAGCCGAATACCTGGTTTCAGCATCTATTAACCGTCTGCTCAAATAATAGATAACACGTTCTTTCCCTTCAAATTCTTGAATAAGAGCTAAACCGATAACAGTATCATCAGTTGATACATACAATCTGAAAGGTTTTCCATGTTGAGGTGGAACTAACACCGGAGGATTTGTTAAGTAACTCTTAATTTCATCTAGGGCTAAATGCTGTTCATCTCCCTATTTAAATTCCTGATCGGCTTTTAATTTCAGTAATGGACTGAAAGCCTTGATCTTACCCGACAGATTAGATATGAATTTCCTGATGAAATTAATCTTACCAATCAAGGATTGTAATTCAGTTTTATCGGCAGGAGCAACAACCTTGTTGATTGCCTCAATAGATTTCCTACTAATTTCAATGCCCCGCTGATGCACCATAAAACCCAAGAATTGTCCTGCCGATACACCAAATGCACATTTATTAGGATTCATCTTTAATCCATGCTTCCTTGTGCACTCCAATATCTTATGTAGATCGGTTAGATGCTTTGTAATGTCTCCAGACTTAATCACTATGTCATCAATGTAAATCTCTACCAATGTGCTGATATATTCATGGAAAATAAAGTTCATAGCTCTTTGATAAGTAGCACCGGTATTTTTCAAACCAAATGTCATAACTATCCATTCAAATAATCCCACATGACCTGGACATCTAAAAGCAGTCTTGGGAATATCCTCTTCAGCCATGAATATTTGATTATAACCTGCATTACCATCCATGAAACTGATAATTTGATGTCCTGCTGCAGCATCAATCAATAAATCAGCATTGGGTAACCATCCATCGGTGTGGCTTTATTGAGATTCCTGAAATCAATACAAACACGAAGTTTCCCATTTTTCTTGTAAACAGGAACCACATTAGAAATCCACTCTACATATCGACACTGCCGAATAAACTTTGCCTCAATCAATTTAGTTATTTCGGCCTTAATATCAGGAAGTATATTAGGATTGCATCGGCGTGCCGGCTGCTGATGTGGCCGAAATCCAAACTTAATAGGCAACCGATGTTCAACTATAGATCGGTCTAATCCAGGCATTTCAGTATAATCTCAAGCAAAACAATCTTTATATTCTTTTAACAAATCAACTAGTTGCTGTTTACACTTGGAACTTAACTTAGCACTAATAAAAGTAGGCCTTGGCCTATCGCCTTCACCAATATCTACTTCTACTAAATCATCAGCCGATGTAAATCTTTGACCTAATTTTCCATCATCGGCAAACCTATCCATTAAAAATCTTCTTCAGAACCGACTGCTTGGATCGGTGGAATTTCGTAATCGGCAACTTTGAGGAACTCTTTTTCCCAAGCTTCTCCTGATATGCACCTGGTTCGTTCATAAGTGTCTGATTCTGCCGATGCGATGATATAAGAAGAATCACCAGAAACAACTTCAATTTTATCTCCAATCCATTGTACAAGGCACTGATGCATTGTAGAAGGAACACAACAATTAGCATGAATCCAATCCCTTCCTAAAAGCAGATTATATGCACCCTTGCCATTAATGACAAAGAAAGTCGTCGGTAAGGTTTTACTGCCGATGGTCAATTCAACACACACTGCCCCTTTAGCTGGCGACACATTGCCTTCAAAATCCTTTAGCATCATATCGATTTTAGTTAAGTCTTGATCTCCCTTACCAAGCTTCCGATACATCACATAAGGCATAATATTAATCGCAGCTCCTCCATCAATAAGTATCTTAGATACAGGCTCCCCATCAACTCTGCCTTTTACAAACAAAGCCTTGAGATGTTGTCTCTCATCATCGGCAGGCTTCTCAAAAACAGTCATCATTGGATCTAGCGTTAATTGAGCTATTTGGTCAGAGAAAACAGCTTCTTCCTCATTATCAGAGAGTGCCAAAAATTCCATCGGCAACATAAATACCATATTGACATCTACCGATGGGCCTTTATTTTTGTGCCTTATCTGTCACTGCTGATTATCAGATCTCTCATTGGAGGAACTCTCTTCTTGGTATAAGTCTTTTTGACGCTCTCGCTGCATTTTCCTTTTCTGTGTCTTTGTCAAACCTTCTGGACACCATTGAGGAAGTTTAGTTTTCCACACTGGCTGGTAGGTCCTGGTTGACTCCACACGACATATATTAGGATCCCTATAAAATATTTCTTCATCAGGAACTCTTGCATTTGCCATCTCTTCAAGTTCCTCTTGGTTTCTCGAAAAATATGCAACGCGTTTACCAAGCCTCTCATGTACACTGAGCCTGCCCCCCAGCCGATCTTGTACTGATGCTTTACCTCTGATCGGCTCATTAATGGATAAACCTTGATTACCAGATTGAAACCTCCTTTCTGGACGATTAACCACATAATAACCATTGCATTCTGGGCAATCTTCAACAGTAGGTAACTTAATACCTTCTTCCCAACAATGAATGAAAAACGGACACCTCCAATGATCCTTATGCCGATTCCACTCCTCTCGACGTCTTTCTTCTTGCTGTTGTCGATATCAGTCCCTTCGCTGACGCTAGCCTTCTTATTGCCTTTGATGGGTAATCACAATGCCAGATCGAGGAGGCTTTCCAGAACTGCCACTTTCTCTCAGTAGCCCCTTGCCTTTTACATCATCGGTAGTTATCCGATGTTGGGGATCCACTGATGCATTTTTCTCAGCAGCTTCCGATGTCAACACCTTAGTCTTTCCTTCAGCATCCAAAGTTTATTCATCGGCTTCTGAATCTTGGAATTGCCAAATTTTATTCTCCCAGACTCAATAGCTAATTGTAACTGCTGTCTAAACACTTTGCACTCATTTGTACTGTGTGAAGTTGCATTATGCCATTTGCAATACAACATTTTCTTCAACTCTTCTGCCGATGGGATCACATGATTAGGTGACAACTTAATCTGGCCCTCTTGAAGCAAAAGATCAAATATCTTATCGGCTTTGGTGATATCGAAAGTAAACTTCTCTGGCTCTTTGTGACCAAAGGGACAAGATATCAGCTTTTTATTCTTAACCCACTCAGCCAAACCGATAACTGGTTCATCATCCGAATTAGAATCTTCTACTTCTCTGACAAATAAAACCTTCTTGTTCCAATTCCTTTTGGGTTCAAAGATCCTAGTGTCTTGATCAGAAATCCTTTGCACTAGATGACTTAGGCCTCCTGAGAAGCATATCTGTCCTTAAGGTGTGGCAACAATCCCTAAAAGGCCAAATCGGCAAGTTGCCGATCATCCAATACCAAGCTATAACACTTGTTCTTTACATCTCGTAGCCTTTGCACAAAGCCTTCCACCGATTCATCATTGCGCTGTTTCATCTTTACCAAATCGGTAAGCTTCTTTTCATGAACTCCAGCAAAGAAATATTTATGAAATTGCTTTTCCAGATCAGCCCAAGTAATAATAGAATTTGGCGGTAATGAAATAAACCATGTAAATGCCGATCCAGATAGAGATGATGAAAACAAACGAACTCTCAATTCATCTCTACTAGCTGCCTCTCCACATTGAATAATAAAACGATTAACATGCTCCATGGTTGATGTATCATCTTGCCCAGAGAACTTAGTGAAATCTGGCACCTTGTACCGATTTGGGAGAGGGATTAAATCGTATGCCGGAGGATATGGAGTCCGATAAGAATAGGTATTGACTTTGGGCTTGATCCCAAACTGATCCTTCATAATTTCTGTTATTTTATCGGCGCAAAAAGCATCAACATCTTATTGACGATATGGTTGAATTTCCACCGGAGGTACTTGCTGATACCCTTCTGCATATCTTTGTGGCCCGCGATCTCCAGCAATTGGCATATTTGCCACTATTTGTGGTCCATTAACCTACTGGAAAGGATTCATCGGCTGATCTGCCGATGCTTGATTCTGAAAACCAGCATGCATGTGACCTTGATGAATACCTGCAGCTTGCTGACTTGGCTGAACTGTATGTTGAGTAGGAAACTGCTCTGACCAATTATTATTAGCGTTCATTGGTACAAAATTTGCCGATGGCTGGTAACTTGTTGGCATTGCTGGATAATTACAACCAACTTGAGGTATAACCTAGACTCCAGGTTAACTTACGATAGGAGCCTTCTGTTGCATCGGTAACAAATTTGCCGATGGACTTGAATTAGATGTTTGACCCAATGACACCTGGAAACCCCCTAAAGTTGGTTGCACAGTAGTTGCTGTAGTATATTGAGGTACTTGAGCTATCGGCGAACCAGCCGATGGCATAGGAGCTTTTCCCACTGCGTCAAACACTTGAGGTAATCCAGGGTTAAAAGCAGATGGCTCTGGAGGCATACCATATCCCCACCAATTAGCAGGAGTCTGATTACTCTGTGGCACAGGACCTGATAAAGCCGATGCTGATAGATCTGTATTAAGCTGAACTCGTCCTGATAATGCTGAATCTGGTCGCATCGGTGTAGACTGTACGTTAGATAAACCTGCTGATACTGGAGGGGAAGAAATCTCTGTACCCACAACGACTGGGGGAGCCGATGGAGCAATAGCAGATGCTGATTCTGGTTGATGATAAGCAGGTCCAACGTAACGAGGTGACACTTGCCCTTCTTTGAAAGTTCGAATCACAGTATTATGAACAGTATTGGACAGCACATTGGAGTGATTAATTAAAGCATGATTTACTGCAGAATTAACCATCTCTTGAAGTTTACTCGGATTAGAATCAAAGGTAACTTGCCGAGGCAATGGCATGTCTTGCTTCTGGATGACTTGTCCACTTTTGTTCAAGCTGAATGACTTCAAGCAAAGCTGTCTGTATTCTTCTATAGCCCTTTTCATAGCTTGCTTCTGTTCTTCCTTAAGATCTTCTTCTGTTACCGCGATGATGTTCCCCACATCGATCTCAGGATTGAGCATATTGACTAGATCTGTCCCACCGGGCGTGCCAAAAGATGTGTTGATGCAAAAGTGAATCTGCAAACACAAATGGCTAATACCCGAAATCGATATCCAAAGCATGCCAGTCGATTTGACCTGTTAATCGACAAGGATGAAGATACGAGCACTTTGGTCCTGACAACAGCGATACGCCCGGAAGTCACGGCCAAGAGGTACTCACGCGGAACTCGAGGATCGTCGAAGATTGCACTGGAGCAATGCAACTCGTCGAATCGATGAGAACTCGTAAAAAGGAAAAAGTATGCAAATTGACGAAGTCGCCGAAAGTAGATGTAAATAAGAGTAAAAGCTGTTTTTGATATTGATTGATTCATCATTATATTGCCCTTCACCCTATATTTATATCCTGATCTACAGAAACATAACCAAATACGACTAGGACACTAAATCCAAATCTAAGGAAAACACATGACTTTGATACAACTCAGACTCTAATAAACGTATACAAGGAAATTAACTCCTATTTTATTCCATAGTCCGCCTCAATCACGATGGTACTCTCATCGACCTTCTTTCCATCGACACACTCCCTATTCCATCGGCAACAACCTTCGAGTCTCTTCCATCGGCACACTCCCTGTTTCATCGGCAGCAGTCTTTAAATTTTCTTTCATCGGCATCGGCAATAATACCCTTAACCTTATCGGCAACACTTCAATTTGAATCCACATGCCACCACCACCATTCATAAGCAGCCTTCTTTACAAGCTCTTTTTCATCGGCTATCAATCTACACAGTAATCTTTCCTCTGCTGATTAGCCCTTCCTGACCTTCTTGACACGTGCTAAAAACGATGTCAACAGCGTCGAGACGAAGCTACTGATGAGGAGGTGCGGTGGCCATCGGATGAAGATGATACCGGGTTGGACCATAAAGCCCTTGGGCTAAGTGGTTTGACTCAATTGTATTCAGGGGCAAAACTGAGATTGTGTAATAGCCCTATTAAGTAGAATGAGAGAGCCCCCATCTCCCTCACCTTCTCAATTTGTATTTTCTTTCATTCTTGTTAGGGTTTCCCCCTCTCCTTGGTTGCTTGTGAGAGAGAGGTCCACAAATTTCTAATTTGTGCAACAAACCTGTGATTTTAGAGAGAAAATGGATGCCCGAATCCTCCGTTTGTCCTCCAGGATTCGGTTACTTTGTCTGTGATTTTCATTAGTGTGTTCTTGTGTTTTTCCCCTTTTTGTGCTTGGCTTTGATCTCAATTTTCTGGAGTTTGGGTTAATCCCGAGCAATGATTTTTGGGGAATAAAATCGCAGCTCTGTGAATTTGATTGGAGCAAAGTTTGGGAGCAACACTTTGATTTGTATCAGAAGTGCCTAGCGGTGCTCATCAGAAGGATCCCAGGTACTCGTCAGCTCACCGTGGTGTGCAGCCCCGCCACCGGCGGTGTCCTCTCCTTGGCCGTGCCCTGAAGTCGTGCTCATTTTCGTCTCGCGGACAGTCTGCACTGTTAGTCGCAGACAGTCCACGAATCGCGAGAGAGTACAGTCCAGAAGCGTTTCTCTTGGTTGTTTTTCGCTGTCATGTACGTCGGACAGTCCGGCTAAAAATCCCAGACAGTCCGGCAGTCGCATTTTGGCAGCTACAGAAACTGTGCAGTTTCTATTTTGTCTGAGTTTCTTGCTGGCGGACAGTCCGAGGTTGACAGCAGACAGTTCGGGGTTGTGAGCGCAGACAGTCTGCGGTTGAGGCTCAGACAGTCCGTGACTATACAGTGTTGGCTGTTTTCACTCGGTTCTTCGCATGCTCGTTTCCGTGAGTTCTCGTTTGTTCCGCTGTTCCTCTTGGTCATCACCGGAGGTAGCTAGTCACCTAGTGGCTCGTGATCTTTTTGTTCTTGTGCGTTTGCTTTTAGAGTTCGAATTTGGGATGGTAGCCAAATATTTCGAAAAAAATTTAAGGCTCTCATTCACCCTTCTTTGGTCGTTATTTCCGGTCTTTCAATTAGTATCGGAGCCGGTTAAGGTTCATTCTACCTTAATCGGTCCGTAATCCACGAAGGCAACATGGAGCGTGGTTCCCGCAAACCACCATTCTTCGATGGAACAAACTACCTCTATTGGAAGATCTGCATGTCCGTGCATCTCCAGGGGATTGATTGACTTGTTTGGGAGATTTGTGAGGATGCTACCTACGTTGTGCTTGAACCCCATACTCGTGTCACACAAGATCAAAAAGATCGGCACAATGCTAAATAGCAGAGCTCCACAGTTCTTTTCTCGAGTCTTTTGCTTTAAGAGTTCGAGAGAGTCTCCGATTGTACTACCGCTCGAGAGATCTGGGTGAGGCTTCAGAGCTATCATGAGGGGACCACACAGGTCAAAACCAGACTCTACGAGACGTACAAGAGAGAGTACGAGAACTTCACCAAGCTTAGATGTCGAGTCTATCGATGCCATGTTTTCTCGCTTTCAGACCATCGTCAACAAGATGAGAGGGCACTCAAGCTTCTATATATCCTAGATCGAAAGGTATGGGATGTGAAGGTGATCGCCATCATTAAGTCTTCGGGGTATGAGACCCTCACCATGGATGAGTTTTTCAGCAATATCAAGTCCACCGAGATCGACTACCAGACCTAAGCCAAGCTCAAGAATCTCTCTACACCGACTATGGCTTTAGTCTCAGGTAACGGCTCAAGTTCTCTGGCTAATCCTTTACAGATATCGTCTGCCTTGTCTTCTTTGGTGTCTATCACAGAGGAGCAATTGGAGGCCCTTGCAGATGACGAGCTGGCATTGACCATCATCCGTTTCTCGCGGTTTCACAGCAAATGCTTGAATCGCCGGCATGGTGATTGTCTGAAGGAAGGATGCTACGGCCGTGGAGATCTCGATGACTTCGTCGCCCACTGTCCCATGAAGAACAAGCACTCCTCCGACAAGTACAACTCCAACAAGCGTAAGGACAATTGCGAGTACACCTCCAAGCACAAGTCAAATGGAGGATTCGACAAGGAGATGCTGAGTTGAGTTGGTTAGGTGGTCTGAGTAGTACTCCTCAGATCCTGAGTTCGACTCAATGCGGGACCAAATTTCAGAATGGGGTTAACAAAATCCCCCTTGTCTGTCCCATGGCAAAGCACAAGTCTACGAACCGATCTCAGTCGTGGTCGTTGTCATATGGGCTACAGTGCTGCTGTGTATAGGCGAGGCAAGGGTTCGGGGATTTTCTCGACATATGTGACAAGGCATTCTTCTTAATGCAATACCTGCTGCCACTAAGATTATATTGCTGCTGTAACTGCCCAATGCATCCTATTGGATTGATCGCCAAAGTTCCAGTTTACTGCTGCTTCAGACATAAATTATGTTGTGCAAAATTGAAGGAGGCATGTGCTTCAGACATGCAATACCTCGTACTGAGCTGCTGCTTGATTTGTTTTCTTTATTATTTTTCTCACTTTAAACGTATCATGTACTCTGTGCAAGTCAACTAGGGACATAAATTATGTTGTGCAAAATTGAAGGAGGCATGTGCTGTGTTGCCGTCATTTTCATTTGTTATTGACTTATTGTTGTCGCCAAAGCTTTTCTCGCTAGCTGTTACCACATCCAAAGGTGTAGACACAGCACTCTGTTTCTAGCTATAAACTTGAGCTCTGTGTCTGTTCTCTGGATACCTCTTTCAGTGGCTCCATAGTTGTTTCACTGGAATCGTATACATAAACATTTGCTATAACACGGGACCTGTATGCATATATACTGGATTTCTGTTTGGTCTCTGCTTAAATAAATTACTGCAAGCATAGTTTATTATGCAGGATGCAGCATAGTTTCTCTGTTTCAGAAACTGAAAGCCTTGGATCAGAAAGTTGCATGACTCCCATACTTTGATCTTCCTTTAAGCCCTCGTTCGCTTCTCCTTACTTATGGGTTCACTCTGCTTCTGAGCTGCTTCTGTTTAAGTATATTAATTAAACTGGCCTCGGTGTTCTATTGAAATAAATTAATTAAACTGGCCTCTTGCTTGGGCTGGAAAAGAGTTTGTTTGGCCCCATACAGATGAAACTACCCTAGAAAAAGCCCAGTAGAAGGCCAGAGGAATTGTTGGGCATCTGGGACGAACAAAAAAGCAGAACAAGTAAACGTTGTCACAGCCTGATTGTGAAAAAAACTGAATGTCCCAAAACATCAATGGCTATGTTCTTGCTCGGTACAAATGATGGCTAATAGTCGTGCTTTGTCAGTAAGCTAGCTATTACTGTACATCAAACTACTTTTAGTAATTAATATTGTGGATACAGGTTGTCGAAACTGCGCATGAGTGAAGTAGACGCAGGACGGTTCGCTCCCATGAGTGCACGCGTGAAAGCTTCGCAAATCGTAGACAAGAGAGATTCCATTTAGGACTTCGACGCGGCCATGTGCATGCACGCGTATATATGGCCGCGTGAGGCGACGAGAGTGGTTCAACTGGTCACCTCCAGGCTCATGCAGTCATGCATACTGTATGTTGGTTTGGTGTGCAAAGACGTGCGGACAAGGTCTGGCGTCCATGCATATATGCCAGTCTAAACTACACTAGGAACGATGACGACGACTAGCTAGCGAAAGCGAGCCCAAATTAAAACATGTTAGCGGTAAAGCTACATGCGTGCACATGACTATAGGAGTGTATCTATAGTAACAACCTACCTAAATTATATTTTATGGTTACTAATATGGTTTTATATAATTGGTATCATTAGTATATGGGTTGTTAGGAAAATATTTTTTAAGTGATGAAACATATCGCTCATGTATGCTTGCACAACGTGTAATGTAGAAACATACATATCCTCTATGGCTATTTAAACAGAATTTGACTAGAAAATGTTGATAATTTTAGAGGATACTGAATTTTTCTAATAACGAGATAAAATTGTATCTACTATAATAGGAGGACATGAGTAATTAGATGCAAATTTAGGTCTACTTTAAATCATATTTCTTAATTGCATAGGTGGGTAGTTTACTATAGACTCATGGGTGGAACGAAATGCTCTCATCTTTGAAGAAAAAGCCCCCTAGCCTAGGTTCCTTGAAGGCTGCTTTCAAGCATGAAGTTTCTATTCATTTGTACAGGATCAAATCATCTCTTCTTTCCTCCATTCAATCCTGGCTCAATAGCTTGTAATTCTTAGCTTAGTCTTCTAGGTACTTTAGTTTTGTTTTTTTGCCTCTTTTTTTCTTTTTCTCTCATGTTTTCATCTTCTTTCATTCTGTGTGTTTTGTGGTGTGGTCACTAACCAGATCCTAACATATGGGTATGTTAAGTCTCGGGATCTATGGTTCCCAACTGAAGACCCCTCAACCGATCCCTCCAGGATCGCCTAGGGGCTCGGGGGCTATACCCACCGGGTACGCTCATGCGCACCCTCAGACTAAGGAACTTGCCTGAGCCTGAGCACGCCAAGGCCTTTGCTCAGGGCTCGGGGGCTAACCCGATGCTCAGGCTCCCGATCGGTAGGGAAACTAAGCCTGATCCTTGTCTCTTGCCTAGCGTACAACGCCAGCCAAGCCTCGGGCCAAGAAAACACGACCTGAGCCATCGAGGCTCTAGGCCTCCTCGACGCAACACTTTGGACGTGGCCTTGCCAGCCGCGCCCCCGACAAGGTCACGCACGGGGTGTGACACACGAAGACAAGGTCTCCTCGACCTCTCGGGGGCTTTTGAGTCCGCGCATTAGCCCCACAAGCCGACCGCCCTCACCACCAAGAAGACTCTAGAAGGTGCGCCTGGGGGAGGCTGGTCCAAGCCGACATAGCCTGACACTCATTGTGTTAGAATAGGCCAGCCGAATTATGCCCAGGGCTTCTTCGGCTCCACGACATCGCCACGGTCCACAGAGCGCCACTTCAAGACCCTCTTAGACTCCAGTGCATGTACACCATAGACTCAACCCCCCAAACCACCATGTACCCGACCCATCTCGATATATAAGGGGTAAGGTCGGATCCTAGAGTTGGGAGGACGATCCCAGACAGATCATTCCATTCCTCATCGATCCGCTCCTGCTCAGCACCATGAGGAAAGCAACCTAGAGAGAAGGGCACAGAGAGTTCCTCCGCTACACCCGTTGTCTTCCTCCTCTCCAACGAGGGGAAGGCTCCATTGGTGGCGCACCGAGCTAACCCCGTACCAAATCTCTCTTCCTCCTATACACTTTGTTGTAACCCCCCGATTTTGAGTGCTCTTGAGTATAAGGATCATTAGCTACTAGACATAGGGCAATGATCAGCACGAACCAGGCTAAACCGTTACGTCCTTTCTATGATTCTTGTGTTCATGAGTCCACCCGAGCCACCGGAAACACGTACTCTGACACCGATTGGACCAACAATGATTGTCGTGGTTCCGACCCCGCGACAGCTGGCGCACTAGGTAGGGGGCAGCGTCAAGTGCGATTCAGGCTGTACGATGGCCGGAGCCACCCTCCTCATCGTTGGAGCATGTGGAACCGCCCTAGACGGTGGTCTCCACTTCCCGGCGAGTTCTTCATCATAGTCGGTGCCTTCGCTCTAGGCCAGGTCTTCAACTTTGGGAGCCTGGTCTACGTCACCAACTGCTACGGCGACCTTCGTCTGCTCAATGGGGCCACGCTGCCGGGCAATGAGCTCTCGACACCATCCCCTCCGCCGGGCCTACTGGGAGTAGACCTCAAGGCCTTGGCCTAGCAGATCCGATGTGGATTAGGTCCTCATCCCACCGTGTCAGACCATTGCCAGATATTCTACAAGCTGGCCAACATCCACCACCAGATCACCACCGGTGAGGTGCTCCCACCGCCTGACTGCTTCTGGTACTACTTCCCGGACTTGCCTTACAGGATCCAGAATGTGACGGTGTCCTTCCAGCTAGAGCTAGAGCAGCCACGAGGCTCCATGAAGCGCCATCCACTCTAGTGCTGCAGGGGCTGACGTTCCCTCACTACGCACCTTCCTCGAGATCCTCTCAGGTAACGACCCAGAGTACAACTTCGACAACATCGACTGTTATGCCCTGCCACGCATGTGCTACCACATTGATGGCAAGGTTCCCGCCGATGAGGCGCCTAAGCTCACGCCACCTGACTTGAGTCCCTGCAGCCGCGCGAACTACCTTTAGGAGAAGACGGATCTCTTGCGGGCTTGGCAGGAGGACCTAGAGGCCGCCGTGGCAGAGCTCTAGTGCCAAAGGCAGGACTATGCATGGCAATATGCCGCAGCCTTCTGCCAATGATGTTGAGGCTCGCATAGGGGTGCCCAGCACCCTGTGCTTCCACCGAGTGGACTACAAATGGTGGCCGCCACTTGCCGGCTTGAGGACATCTCTGAGACATCAGACCTGATGACCAGCGAGTGGCTGCACGAGGCGAGGCGACTTCTTCACATCACTCTCGAGTAGTAGGCCGAGAGTTTCACCTCCTGGTGTCAAGCTGCACTCTCTAGGCCATCCTAGCCGACGACCACTGCCAACGGAGGCCACTCTGACGTGCATGCCCTACTAATGGGTGGAAGCGGCGGTGACTCCTCTAGTAGTAGCTCCGGCCGTTTGCGAACCAGGGGCGCTAAGGCCTGGCAGGAGCGAAGGCGCGAGCCTTCCCTTTAGCACCCACCCGCACACCACCGTGTCGACGATGACCGTGATGCCTTGCATCACTTCGGCTCCCCGGGCAATTCCGGCTGCTGATGCACATCTCTAAGTATGACGGTGAGACCAACCCAGACTATTGGCTCGAGGACTACCACATCACCATGAGGACCGGGGGTTCAGATGATGACTTCGCCATCTAGTACCTTCCCTTGCTCCTGTCTAGGTCGACTAGAGTGTGGCTCGAGCTGCTGGCAACATCTGCTACGGGGCTGACCTCTGTTCCATCTTCGTCGGCCACTTCCAGGGTACGTACACTCGGCCCAGGAACTCATGGGACCTCTGCAACTGCAGGCAGAGTACCGACGAGACCCACTAGGAGTACATTCGGCTTTTCTCCAAGAGGTGCAACGAGCTCCCCAACATCACCGATGTCGACGTGATCAACGCTTCCATATGCAGCACAACCAGCGAGGCACTTATGCACACGCTCGGCCACGAGATCCCGCGCATGATGTAGGAACTCCTAGACATTGCGACCCAGTACTCCACCAGCGAGGAGGCCATCTAGGCCAACTTTAGCGGCAAGGCCAAAGCCGCCGACCACCTCAGTGGTGGGGATGGCGGCGATGACCCTGCTTCATCCCAGCTTCACCGCGACAAGAGGAACAAGGACCGAAAGCGCCGCGGGGAAGAGATTGTGGCTGCAGCCAATCGCGCCACCAGGCCTTAGCCCTGTGGGCGTGGTGTGCGCCCTGAGCACTTTGAGAAGGCCCCTTGCCCGTTCCATGGTGGGTAGGCAAAGCACCTCCTCAAAGACTATGCTACCATCAGGGGCTACATCTATGGCAGCCTCGGTCAGTAGGGCAAGGCCCAGAAGCCCGCCCCGAAGGCTGGTGAGCTGGCGGATGCCGCCCTAGAGGGCAACGCCAAGTTCCCTGGGGCCGATCGTTGGCTCATGATCTTCGGGGGCTCCTAGGTGTATGAGTCCCTAAGCAGGAGGTGAACGCCATTCACACCCTCGCTGCCCTAATGTGGCTCCAATGGTCCTAGACGGCCATCACCTTCCACCAAGGGGATCACCTCGATCATTTTCCTCACTCAAGACGCTAGCCGCTCGTGGTTAGCCCAATCATGGGCACCACGCGCCTCACCAAGGTGCTGATGGATGGGGATAGCGGCCTCAACATACTCTACACCAGTACCCTAGACAAGATGGGCATCCCATGGAGTAGCCTGCGCCCCAGCAAGGCGCCGTTCTATGGGATCGTCCTAGGGAAGGAAGCGGCACCCCTCGGGCCCATCCGGCTTAACGTCACCTTCGGCTAGCCGAACAACTTTCGCAAGGCGCTGCTCACCTTCGAGGTGGTTGACTTCCCCAACATCTACCATGCTCTCCTGGGCCGGCTGTGCTTCTCCAAGTTCATGGCTGTCCATAACTACACCTACTTGAAGTTGAAGATACCCGGCCCTAAGGCAGTCATCACCGTCGAAGGTAGCTTCGAAAAAGCCTACCACTGTGAGCAAGACTGCATCGCCCAAGTGGCCGCACTGATCGCCCCCTTTGCTCCCAACAGCCCCAGCCATGACACAGTAAGGGCGCTGGCAAAGGAAGCAGCCAGGGCAGCGGCGGCAAACAACCAACCAAGCATCGGCAGGGCGGCCAAGGTCCTTGGCGGCGGCGATGGCTCAGGTGGCCCCTTCATCCAGGCGCTTAGCCCCCCAAAAGGGGTTGACCTGATCAAGGTGTGTTCTGACCATTCCCCATGAGGGAAGGCCACCGCCAAGCCATCCACCCAGAAGTGGCACCTCCCGACCTCCTTCGTTGGCCTACCTCTCCAACAACAAAAACAAAGATATGTCTCATCCTCCCGACCTTCTTACTTCGCTTGTCTCCGCTACTATCTCCTTTATCCTAAGTGACTCCTACAGTGGCTCGGTCGTGCCAAAGTATTGACTAAGCTAACCACATGTTGCCCTTTTTGAAGGAGAATGACACTGGAATATCCTCGAGCAAGGCAAGGATGGGACGGACAGAACAGGTGGATCAAGCAATAGAATGGAATGGCCCTGACTGTTGTGCTACAAACTATGTCCTCTTTCCCATCTCTTGTGTCCATTTTGTTAATTTGCAGCTATCTCCCTATTTCCTAATCCTTCATCGAATCACGCCTCCCAGCCACATGACGGTATGGGGCCCCCAACAAGGGGCATCGCCATGGGTTCTAAGGCCGGCCCACCGGGCTTCAAGGCCGCCTGAAGCATCCAAAGGTGCGAGGGACATTTAAGGTCAAGCACCAAAGGCCTTAGTTGGTCACTCAGAAGTGAAACCAACTGACCTTCGAACGATGTCTGAGTACCGACCTCGAGTCGCACGTGGTGACCCAATGAGGGAGGCAGCGAGACCCCGAGCACCGATAGATAGGCTCGGGAACTATATGAGTGCCTTAGTTGGGAAGCCAAGGATCTCCCCTCTAGGGGCATGACCAGGTGCTCGGAATGACCTTAAACCTGGGGTTCTCACCGACTTACCCGCTAGTAGCACGGGCGCGGTAATCTTGGCCACCGAGGCTATTGTCATAGCAGCCCAGTCCAACGACAGAACAATAGCCCTGAGCTGAGAAAGGGCTCATCCAAGCAGTAGAAAACTTCGAGGCCCCACGACGGCCTCGGGGGCTACGCTGGCTCCCCAGACAGAGCAACCCGACTCCTCGATCGACGGGTGCTCGAGCGGCGCACCCCCAAAACCAACCAACTCTCAGGAGTTGGGTCAGGAGCCACCGAGCCATGGGCCTAAAGAAGGCCCATTGCCTGAGCTTGATGTGCTCCCTACACCCTAACTTATGGCCAATAAGGCCAGCTTGAGAGGATCGAGGCCTGCTACCGAAGCCAATAGAAAGGCTTGGCGCACTAGGTGATCATGTGACCCTGAGCCAGAGCGCAGATGCTCTTGATCACTTGACCCACGGCAGGCTCCGACCAAAAAGAAGGGTGCCCTGAGCTAAAACTCGATAACTCCCAAACAAGTTCACCAAACCTTCGCTCAGGCCGCAAACCTACATGGCATAGGATCAAAAGAGGGGTCAGCACTAGTATCGCTCAGCCTTGTTAGCCAAGCACCCTGGTCACATAGGGGAAGGAGCGTCACGCAGGGCATCACACCCTCATCAGTGGAGGCCATCCCCGCCATGGCTAGTTCAATCACCAGAAGGTCGAATTCAGCCCTTCGTCACCATCAGAAACCAGGCCAGGTGAGGCCACGAAGGGCTTAGGGCTCCTGACGAGATCCTAACATATGGGTATGTTAAGCCTCGGGATCTATGATTCCTGACCAAAGAGACCCCCCCGATCAATCCCTCCAGGATGGCCCAGGGGCTCAGGGCTATACCCAACGGGTATGCTCGTGCGCACCCTCAAACTAAGGAACTTGCCTGAGCCTGAGCACGCCGAGACCTCTGCTCAGGGCTCTGGGGCTAACCCAATCCTCAGGCTCCTGATTGACAAGGAACCTGAGCCTGATCCTTGACACCTGTCGGCCTATGACGCCAGCCAAGGTCTTGGCCTAAGAAGACATGCCCCGAGCCATCGAGGCTCGAGGGCTCCTCGGCACAACACTTTGGGGGCAGCCTTGCCAGCTACTGCCTCGACAAGGTCATGCACGGGGCGTGACACAAGAAGACAAGCTGTCCTTGGCCTCTGGGGGTTGGGGGATTCTAGGCCCGCATGTCAGCCCATCGAGCTGACCTTCTTTGTCATGAAGGAGACTCCGGAAGATGCGCCTAGGAGAGGCCAGTCCAAGCCGACACAGTCTGACACTCAATGTGTTAGAATAGACCAACCGGACAATACCCAAGGCTTCTTCGGCTCTACGACATCGCCACGGTCCACAGAGTGCTGCTGCAAGACCCTCTTGGACTCTGACGCATGTAGACCATAGGATCAACCCCCAAACCGCCATGTACCCATCCTAACTCGATATATAAGGGGTAAGGTCGGATTCTAGAGGGGGAAGGACAATCCCTGATAGATCATTCTATTCCTCATCGATCCGCTCCTGCTCAGCACCGAGAGTAGAGCAACCCAGAGAAAGGGTACCGAGAGCTCCTCCACCACACCCATCGTCTTCGCCCTCTCCGATGAGGGTAAGGCTCTCCCGGCGGCGAGGCAACCTTAGGATTAGCACCGAGGTAACCCCTACCAAATATCTCTTCCTCCTTTACACTTTGTGGAGTCCACTTGAGCCACCGGAGACACGTACTCTGACACCAACTTGAACAACAATGCTCGCCACAGTTCTGACCCCATGACAGTCACCCTCTCGGTGGCATGTCCCTCTGTAGGTTGGGTTTAGTTTTATGTAGTTCTTTGGTGCTGTTTTCCCCATGGTTTTTATTCAAAAAAAATGTAGACTCATGGTTTATTTTATATTGTTTTACACAATTATGGAGGTGGATAATTATTTACAAAATAGAATAGATCAAATATCTAATATGTAAATAGCGATTTGGTTATACTAAAATGATGGTCAATATTTCATATGCTTGTGACAATTTCTCAAATTTTTTATTATTAAAAGTAGTTTAGGTCCTATTAGTAACTTTTCAGATGTTAAGTTGTAACTCAGCTTACACCTGGGTATTCAACATGTTGAACTTGTTATATCATAGTCTTTTAAATTAAACTACCAATATTTAAAATAACAACTATTATGGAGTTTTAATATAATTTAAAGTGAATTGTCATTGTTATGTTATTGCTACATTCTTTGTTAAGTAAACACTTTCCATGCATCATAAGCTATTAAAACAAATATTTATGTTAATATATACAACTTGGTATACATGGTGAAAATAACATTATGGTTATTTACTTTCACGATTGTAGAATTGTGTAATTTAGAAATATGTCTGTCATGCTTTATAAATATTCATTTCTTTGTAATAACATCTACTAGTAATACATGCTGATTTGAGAGATATTTTTGTTTATTTTTGGCATAGGTAGTTATAAATATAAAAGTTGTACTCTATATTATCTTTCACAAACATATATGGGTGGGTTGAATGCAAATTTTGGAGGTTACATTGCATTAGCTTTCAGAATGGCAAAGGTAGTTAATCTATATAATCTTTATTGGAACTTGCCCATGGGAGCAGACAATCCGGCGGCAGTGCCTGCGAGGAAACACGAAGGAAAATGCGGCAGCCGTCACATAAATTGTATTTGACTTGAGTAATAATTTGGTGGTTAGGTGATAAATAATGAATTTGTTCTTCTGTTTATCCGTAATAATGGCAGAGGTGGGTAATTTTCTAGAAAAATAAAATAGATCTAATGGTTACCGATCACGAGAGCCTATATATTTGATGGCTAGATGTTTTTAATTAATATGAGAATTTCTGGCATTTATCTTTTTTCTAGCACTACTATAAAAAGGATTTGTAGCAATGCCTCCTTTTTCCCCTACAAATGGTTCCTAAACGAGCCGTCTCTGCAAATCCATTTGTAGCGGCTACTGGAGTTATCTGTTGCCCCTACAAATGGCCCTATTTGCAGAGGCTATATCCAGCTGCCTTACAAATCGGATTTGTAGGGGTGACTGGATATAGAGTCGCCCTTACAAATAGACGCCGAATCGTAAAAATTAAGCAATAAAATTTTAATTTTTTCATCGATCTCGGATAGAGAAATGACCAAAATAAAAGTTGTAGATCTCGAAAAGTTATAAGACTTTGCTATTTATAACTTTGCCATTTGAAATCGTTTCAAAATGCTGTTTGAAATTTAATTTTTAAATTATTGAAGAAGTCTAATTTCTGTTTTTTAATCTCTGACTAAATTTGTAACCAGTCTTTCTCCCTCATACTACCTTCAAATTTAATGATTTTTTTCCTCTAATTTCCTAAAATTATGCTCTATCAATTTATTGTGTTCTCACAACTACTATTTTTGTTATCTTTTCATGTGACTTTATTTTGTCAATTGAAACATTTGAATTTTAAAAATTAGCAACTTCAAACAATATTTTTGAAGAAGTAACTGATTTCAGCTGAACATAAAAGTTGTGAAACTGATCAAGCTCTACAACTTTTATTTTGGTTATTTCTTCGTCGGACAAGGTGATAATAAAATTGTTCACAAATTTTACATATCTTTCGTATAGTTTCATAAGCTATAAGTGATATATGTAAATTTGTGAACAATGTATACTATCTCGTTGTCGGATGAACAAATGACCAAAACAAAAGTTGTAGATCTTGTTGAGTTTTACAACTTTTATGTTCATGACTTTTCAGATGAAATCATTTACTCTTTCAAAATGTTGTTTCAATTTGATATTTTTTGAAATTCAAATTTTGAATTGATAAACCAAACTCACATGAAAAGTCGACTAAAATGAAAGTTCTAGATCACAAAAAGTTATAGAACTTTGTAGTTGACAACTTTTTCATTTGAATTCATTTTGTCAAGGAAAACTACATTTAAATTTTTAAAAGTTGAAATTTAATTTTTTCAAATGACCTTGGATGGAGAAATAACCGAATTGAAAGTTGTAGATCTTGAAAAGTTATAGAACTTTTTTGTTAACAGCTTTTCCAATTGAAATCATTTTGTCAAGGAACACTACATTTGAATTTCTCAAATTTGAAATTTGAATTTTTCAAATGACCTCAGATGGAGAAATAACCAAAATAAAAGTTGTCGATCTCGAAAATTTATGCAACATTCTAGTGGACAACGTTTTGATTTGAAATCATCTTGTCAAATAAAACTATGTTTGAATTTCTCACATTTAAAATTCAAATTTTGTAAACGACCTTGGATGGACAAACAACAAAAATGAAAGTTGTAGATCTTAAAAAGTTATACAACTTTGTAGTTGACAATGTTTTCATTTGAATTCGTTTAGGGTCTCAAACAATCAATTTAAAGTCGGTTGAGGATAATATGAGGAGAAAGAAAATCCATTATAAACACAAGTGAATGTGAGGAGCAGTGGTTAGAGGAGTAACGCGTAAGGGGGAGGTTCCGGGATCGAACCCCACCCGCCGCGAAGCGTGCAAAAAGTGCCGTGACTTGTAAATGGATTTTGTTGTAGGGCCTCCCTAGATTAAAAAAAAATTCCTATTCTTTTGGCCCAGATTTGATTTGTAATCATTAGCCACCCCTACAAATCATGTGCAGTAGTGTAGCACGTCTGGTGAGAATTAACGTGAAAGCTGCTTTAGGGCCTCCAGTTAGTAATAGTACGATTAACTCTAGCGCGTCTTTAACTAGTTGCTAGCCAACTAGGTAGCAAACCATAGCTAATTTGAACTAATTTTTTAGCCCTACTAATAACTATTTATGTGTATGCAAACCTGCCTTTTACACGGCAGACGCGTCCGACAGAACACCTTGTTTTCAGAAGACCCAGCCGGCCCAAACCAAAACAGCCCTGCTGGCTCAGCACAACACCCAAACATTTCCTGGACAGTACGGCCGTAGTAGATGCGTTGTTTTTTTTTTTTTGCGACTCAGCCGGACTGAAACCCCACAATGAAAATAACAAACCAGGCACATGTATATATTGGTGCAAAAAGGTTAATTATGCTATGTACGGCCGGGAATCTATGGCTTTACCTGCGTGCAAGCATGTTCATCCAAAGAACTAGCTAGTTCATTTGAATGACGACTGGATGTATGAAAACGAATCTGTTGAGATGAACATGGGTCCTGTACACTGCTGAGAATAAACACAACGGAAGTACGAAAAGATGTCTGCATGTTGCCGGCCACCTGAGTACACCGTCCACACTCGTGAAGCGTAAACTACAATACTCGACGACGTACATGGCTTGGCATAGCTACCACGGTTTACCCTGCCATTAATTATTCAAGATCAAGCTCAGTACTCACGCAAGTAACCTTAGGATGTGTCCAACGGCCATAGAAATCGGTAGTAGAAAATATATTTTATTCATTGCAGAAGAAAGAACAAAGAAAAAGAACGTGCTAGCGAGCTGTCAAGTGGCACAGCCGCCAACGCCATCTGTGTCACTGCTCTCATGGTGCAGATTTTTTTAGTATTTTATTTTCTCTCACTTTTGTTTGAGCCAGCGATCTGTAAAGGGCATTGGAGATGCCCTTAGAGCTGCTGGCTATATGTAAACTTATTGTCAATCTATTAGCTCATTTATATAATTGTTAGCTCATCTATAGCCCACTTGATTCTCTGACAATGTTTCTTACAATGTTTCTAGATTGTTGTACATAAGCTGATTGTAAACTTAAAGTTTGCTTGTTTTATCTATCCTCTCTAAGCTCAGTACATAGCTTCCCTTAAAAGAAGCTCAATGTATAGCCATCTACAGCACTTTATTATACTTACTTTTAGGGGAGCCATAGTGTTGGCGTTCTCTCCTTCCTAAGGTCGCACAGAGAGCTGCTCAAGAACGAGAATAACGTGCAGATCAGGGCGCCAAGAAGGACATCGAGTAGCTATCAAGACAGAGCTGGATAGCATGCACGCCGCCCTCTGAAATGTCGGCCAGGTGCCATGGAGCACCGCGTCCCCTTCCGGCGGCGCAGGGGTGCGCGGGGCTCGGTTTCATCCACATACGGATGAGGAGTCCTAGACGCTGAGACCCCACTTTATCTCCCTATCCCACTATACATACTAGACATACGCAATATACTACATATTGTTCATGAAAGAGAGAGAAAATGAACAACCTAATTTACCAATTTTGTACCGCAAAACATTTTTTTTATTTTCTTAACTGTATGAACAACTAAAGAAAATAACTAGCACCAATTAAAATTTTACCTGTTATTCTTCATACAAATTTAGTCCTGATTTTTTTTAAAATACGACTGTTCACAATAAAAAATCTAAACCCAAACCCTAGTTCTATAGATCCAGACCAATCCATACTTACAAATTAATAAAAAGGATCATTTGTTCCTCTGCGAAATTTCCCTAGTACAGTCAAAGATTCGATATAATGCAAGCGAGAGAAAATCAAAATCCTAATTAAACATTAATATACAAGTACAACAATAAAAAGAGGATTGGAATAACATTTACTTACCTTCCGGAACCTCTTCCACTAAAGGAATCCTAATCAAAACCTACCCCTAGATTTGGAATTTTTAAGAGGTAGCCGAAGACCACCCCTTCCTTCCTCCTCACTTTACAATAATATAAATACCCCGAGGCTGATGAAGGGGGCTTGCTACAGATAACTAGAGCATTTTTTTGAGAATTACACAGTATAATATAGACACCCACAACATACACGCACACTCACCCCTATGAGCACACGTTCACAAACCCTACCCCATGAGCACCTTCGAAGAACTAAGCCGGCAGATCTTGAAATTCAGAAAGTCACCACAGGCGTCTCATTGTCGACAAGGTGGCCTACTACCACGGAAAGCATAGCACAATTAAATCATAGATAAATCTAAGAAAATGCGAGTACCCGTGCCAAATCAATGACTTGAACCCGGGTGGACAGGTTTCACCACTAAGAACCCAACCTGATCTACGATCAGTTTGCTAGAGCATTTGTAGATGCGGCTCTATGTATATATAGAGGGGCCTCTACAAAGGCATCATACAGCCGCATAAACAAATACATCTTTAGAGGTGGTTGACATTACCGGTCCTCACTAAAGATGCATTCGTAGAGGCAGCTAGCATTGTGGGTCCTGAGGGCCGCAACTATAGAGGCAACTTCAGATTGAGCCACCTCTACCCTAAAGTCAGGCATATCTAAAAATCATTTGTAGATATACAGTCGTGCATCGTGTGATGTGAAAGCCGGCAATGACAATGCATCAGCCGTCAATGACAACGCATCAGGTATCTCTGTTTTGATTGGACATCGCCTTGTTGCAGGTGCAACTTATGATATTCAATATCGTGAACATAGATAAAACGATTTTTTCTTCTTCTTTCTATATTTATAAAGTAACGTAGGCAGTAGGAATTGCACAGGTGTTTCGCTATCATCTCTGTGGTCCTTATGTGCAGTTCCGATAATAAAGGAAAAAAAGAAAAGCACAAGGGAATATAATCACAGTAGTGTGATTATATGAGTTGAGTCAGCCTAGATTTGGGCTGCACATAGCCCATGGATAATCCTGGACTCCAGGGCCAAAAAGAACACTCTAGGGCTCGAAGGATCCAATGGGCCCAATCCACTAACATACTATAACTCTGTTTCTTCTTCTGTTTCAAGTGTATTTATTTTTGCAGTTGTTCCAAAAATAGCAGACTACAGCGAAAGGGCCTGTAGCCTTGGTTATAAGAACCACAATAGCACATAGGTCCTGGGTTCGACTCCTGTGTGAGCAAATATTTCCGGATTTATCAGTGTTGTGCTTTTAGTGGCATGCGATATTCCCATCGACGCGAGGCGTCTGTGCTAACTTCGTCAATCACGAGGATTTGTCAGCTCAATCTTGGAAGATACTCATAGGGGTAAGGTTTGCGTGTGTATGTTCATATGGGTGAGTGTGCGTGCATTGTAGTGCTGTGTAATTCTCAAAAAAATGGCCCTGTTCGGCTGTGCTGATAAGTCAGCTGAAAAACACTGTTGGCTGATTTGTTGTGAGAGAAAAATACTGTTTCAGCTGAAAAAACAAGCTGAAAAAGACAGATTATAAGCCCGGTGAACAGAGCCAATAACATATTTCTCGCTTTGTACCATCTGGCTGACGTTGCTAATAAGACAAGCGAGAAATTGATCGAGTGTGAAGAGCAACTAACATCGGTGCTCGCTATCAAAGTCCATACGAGCAAAACAGCACCAGCAGCTCAACTCCGGGCTTCTGCATGCTACCAGTTAGACCAAAACAGCAGCAGCGAATTTTTTTTTGTTTTTAGCCCAAATTTAAAACATATTTTGCATTTGACCCATATTTGAATTTTTTTTAAAACTAGTCCGTTTGGCCCCGTCACCATACATGGCGGGGCAATTGAACTGAACCCCGCCATGTATGGTGGCGGAGGTGCAGGTGCCACCTGGCATGCACCAGTCCACCGTGGAAAAGAGTACCCCGCCATGATGCGTGGCGGGGGTACGCCTAACCCGCCACCGATCATGGCGGGTTACTACCCCGCCCCCATCATGGCGGGGTACGGCCCCACTTAAACGGCCGCACTGCGCCACGCATTCCATTCTCGCATCAGCCCCTCACCTGCAGCCGCCGCCGCCGCCGTGCCCGCCGCGCGCCACCGCGCCCTCCTCGCCGCGCCGCCCCCGCCGCGGGCCGCCGTGCTGCGCCGCCCCCACCGCGCTCCGCCGTGCCCGCCGCGCCCCTGCAGCCCGCCGTGCCCACCGACGGCCGCCGCGCCCCCACAGCCCGCCATCATGCCCCCACCGTGGCGCCGCCTGCCGCACCCCGCCCCGGTCCCCGCCACGCCGCCGCCCGCCGCACCCCGCCCCGGCCCCGGCGTGCCGCCACCCGGGCGACCTCGCCGCGCCACCGCCCGTCCTCGGTTCACGGTATTTTTTTAATATTAGTTTGTTATTAGTTTTTTAATATTAGTTATTAGTTATTAGTTTTTTAATATTAGTTTGTTAATATTAGTTATTTGTAGTTAATATTAGTTATTAGTTAATAATTTAGTTAGTAAGTTAGTTAGTTAGGTGGTAGTTAAGTAAGGTTAGTTAGTTGATTATGTAGTAATTAGTACTACCATATTGGTTAGTTGATAATTGGATGTCAAATCGTTTTATAGATGGATTACGGTGTAAGAGTTTTTTACAGAGGAAGTGTTAGGAGAGAGGATTGCCAGTTTGAGGATATGTATGAAGAATTGGAATGATTTGATGGCACCTCTAGTTTCAGCGATCTATGTGACCGTTTGAGTTTGAAGTTTGGCGAGGCTTTCACACTAAATGGTAGGTTTGATGTTGGAAAGAATAGGGCACACTATGTGATCATGGACTTGTGCAACCAAGCAGAGTAGTCCCGATACAATAGGTTCATCCAAGGTTCGAATGTCGGCATGGCTGAGTTGGTGCTGGAGAATGTTGATAATGAGGAGTCGTCCTTCGACAGTAGTACTCAAGGAGATTGTGGTGTGCAGGTGCAACAAACTATGGAGAGTATGGACTTGGATGGTAATTGGACGCAGGAGCGGGTTCATTCTTCTCCAGTTGGTCATATAAGCAATGATTTTGATGTAGACGAGTTTGAACAGGAGGAGGAGGCGGCAGAGGAGAAAATGATTGGTGATGATGTTAGCACTGATTCTGACGATTCAGGAAATGAGGATGGAGGTCCACATGCCATGCGAGCACCGGTTCGTGCCATGCCGTCTGGAGGTGCACCTACCATGTGTACACCAGTTCGTGGCATGCCCTCAGGAGTACCGCTTGAGGTACTTCATGCCATGCAGACTCAAGGCACATTAGCCACCGGTTATCCAGATGATGGAGTAGAATATGAAGGATGGGGCAGGGTTAGGGAGGCACAACATTACGTTGCACAACCCTCTTATATGTCGGCAGAGCTTACACAGCTGAGGGAGGCTGGCTTGCCCTTTACCGGTGTGCCAAATTATAAGGATGTCAGCATGTCGCATATGGCAGTTTGTGACACGGGTTTGCAGATGTGTAAGGAATCATTGTACAACCATAGAAATGTAATGCTCAGGAAGGAAATGCTTTTCAATACGATGTCTGAGATAAAGTTGTTCCTTCAGGACTATGCTGTGTATCATCATAGGCCTTACACGGTTCGACATTCCCAAAGGAGGTAAAATTCCACATAGTATATGTAAGGCTGGATTCCCGTGCTCGTGGAAGTTGAATGCACGAAAGAGGCAGAGTGATGGTAAGTGGAAGGTAACTTCAGTGGAACAGCCGCACAGATGTCAGACTAATGAGGGGAAATGGTACCATCCCCAGTTGACGGCTCGATACCTTGCCCGTCGTATATTGGGTCTTGTAGATAAGGACAACGACGTATCGGTGTCTTTCTTGCAGGAGACCATAGTCACTTTTGTTGGGTATGAGGTCACGTAAGGAAAGGCTTGGTGGGCAAAGCAAATTGCTCTGGCAATTCGCTAGGGTAACTGGGAGGAAGCCTATAACAGAGTTCCACGTATTTTGTGTGCAATGGAACACTTCAACCCTGGCATGAGATCGTTCATATACACAGGAGAGTTGTATCTTCAGAACCCGTTGAGGCATATTTTGTACCGCGTGTTCTGGTATTTCGATCAGTGCAAGCATGCATTTCAGTATTGCCGTCCAGTTGTTCTTGTTGATGGCACGTTCCTCATCGGCAAGTACAGGGGCACATTGACGATGGCTGCTGCTGTAGACCCAGAGAACCAGATTGTGCCAATGGCTTTTGCTTTGGCGGAGGGGGACAACAATGATTCATGGTCATAGTTCATGCGTTTGCTCCGTGTTCATGTGCTTGGGCCTTCTCGCACCATTTGTTTGATTTCGGACCGTCACATTGGAATTCTTAATGCTGCCGGTGAACACATTGATGGGCACCCGCCCCTAGTGCACCGTTGGTGCATGCGGCATTTTACCGCAAATTTCTGGTGGCGTCAACGGAAGAAGGAGGTGGCTGACAAGTTAAAGGAGCTTTGCAACAAACGTACGGAACGCGAGTTCAACGAGACAATGGTGGAACTTGAGAAGATGCTAAACCAAGCGGGCAAGGCATGGTTAGAGCAGCAGATGGAAAATAAAGCCAAGTGGGCATTAGCATATGATGAGGGCAGCTTTTGGTATGGCATCATGTCAACGAACTCCTCTGAGTCTTTCAATCGTGTGTTCAAAGGCGTTCGATCTCTCCCAATGTCCGGTATTGTTGAGTTCTCTTTTAAGAAGTGCAATGAGTATTTTGTTACGTGGTATGGCCTAGCCCTGAGGAATGAAGAGGAGCTTGGAAGATGGGGGAAGGCTGCACACGAATATTTGAAGGAGGCTGAGGAATTAGCCAAGCAACAGGTTGTTGAGGCTTATAGTATCGTTCAAGCCTTGCATCTCTGCTCTCTCAACCTCCTCTGCTGGCTTCCTTACATCCTCTTCAGCCTTCCTTCCCTGGTACTCCTCTACATCCTTTTTCCTCTTCTCGTACCACTTCTTCCACGCAATACTCTCCGGGTTACGAACACGCATCTCTTGGGCCCGTCGAAGCATTTTCTTCTTATGGTTCTTCACGAAATCGGCGACGTAGTTTGCAGGATATCCTCTCATCTTGCGAAGTGCTACCCTTGTCTTATACTCATCCTTGAACTTAAACACATCATCATATGATTCCCATTTGCATTTCTGAGTACTCTGTTGCAACAAATAGATGAATACAAAGTTAGCGTACTAAAACAAACAAAATAAAACATTAGCACTAAGTGTGAACAGTCGTAGTAAACCTTGTCATAATCGATCATGTGGCCACAGAAGTGGCCAATCCCAAGGCCTGAAGGGACTAGGCCGTAGCTAGTTTCGACACCACATTTACACATTACAGGAGGCGCAATATACCTCCTCTTCTTCTTTCACTCTGGCACCTCCTCCTTCTTCTCCGGCTCCGGCCAAGGGCTCTTTGGACCATAGACCCACTCTGCGAAACGACACTTTGGAAAATCACGATCCTACAAAATCAAAACATTAAAACACACATATAGGACATGACATTTCAAGGTTAACTCAAACCTTACTTCACGCCGTAGAGGACAAATGAACTCTTGTTCATTGCGTGGGTTTATCACGGCTTGCTCTCCGCAATGGCAGTTTGGAGGATCCTCGAGCCGCCCTGCCGATGCTACGGCCTTCTCTTCCTCCGTCATAGGAGGAGGGTTAGGAGGGGGCGGAACCCAGCGAGTAAACACCTCACGATTGCAATGATCAATGCTGCGGTAGAAAAGGAGAATCCTTGGGTCAAACTTGTCCGGACTGTCGATCCATTGGTAGAAAAAGCACCGGAAGTACGACTACAAAAAAGTTTCAATTATCTCATCGCGAATACAACATAACAAACCAATAAGAAAAACAAAGGGCACAATTACTTACGCTACAACTATAACATGTGTAGAAGCAACGTGCCACAGTATCCGGATGTCTCGCCTGGCCCACGTGCGTCGGATGACCACAGTCACAGTTAGAGAAAGGTTCCTCGGGAGGCACGGGCTCATCCTTGCAAGACACCTCAGGGTACATCTCTCTAGGACGACCCTTTTTCCTCCAAATCGACTCACGATACGAGTCCTCCATCTAAAAACACAAAATTATTTCAACACAAAACACATATCACTTATAATTCTTATAATTCAAAAATAATCCACAATATCAATACGATTAAAACTAATATAACTTTACTAACTACATTAACCAAACATACTACAACTAAGCAAACTAACATTACTCTAGCAGACTCAAGAGTTGGTCGGGACATTTTACCTTCCACATGACTCCAGCATACTCCAAACATTCTATAGAAACGGAAAGTAAATAACAATTTTACCTTCCTTATACGAAGGGTGGCCAGGACAAGGATCGATGGGGCGGTAGCCGATGGGGAGGGTCACTAGGGGGGAGGGGTGCTGGAGAAGGGCGCTAGGGGAGGGGAGCTCGGGTGCTGGGGCGGAGAGGAGCGCTGCGGGATATGGAATAGAAGGAAAGCCAAAAACAAGAAGGGCTCGGCCGTTTACAACCCCGCCATGATCTGTGGCGGGTTAGGCGTACCCCGCCATGATGCGTGGCGGGATACGCCTTTCCACGTTTTCCAGCCACGTCAGCATTCACTACCCGCTGCATGCCACGTGGCACCTGCACCCCACCACCATGCATGGCGGGGTTCAGTTCAATTGCCCCACCATACATGGTGGCGGGGACAAATGGGCTAGTTTTAAAAAAAATTTCAAATACGGGTCAAATCCAAAATACGGGGGCTAAAAATAAAAAAAATTCGCAGCAGCAGCTCAACTAAAAATGGTGACAACAATAAGTTCTAGCATAGTACTTCTAATCTGCAATGTGAGTTTGCAATGAACCGGTGATGCAAAAGACAGTAATCTATGTGAGTGTGTTAATCGCCAACTTTTGGCCAAAGATTTTGGATTTTTCTGATAAATATTGATTAAAAATATGGATCATTGTTCGAATCAGGTCAAATTATTTTGCAGCGAAAATCATGAAATTCGCTAATTTCGATGTGATCAGATTTCTTATAATTAACCATGAACCCTGGCTGAACGGCTGAACCTAACAGAAAGTTGAACCCTCAGAGCAGCGGACTAGGTGACAACTTGGTATATAGTAATAAAAACTAATTTCGTATGCCACCTAATTTACGTCCTTTTCGTCTTAGAAAATCCAGTGGTTGTCCTCTCGGTTTCCAAGAAATGAAATTCGTTTGTTTGCCTTGATGACTGATGTCGCAGTCTAAGGTCACCAAATTGAAGTTGAGTATTGTTACCGATTTGTCTAGTTCACTGAAGATGCCAAATACCAGATACAAAGTCAGGCAAGCCTCAATTTGTTACTCGAAGGAGGCAGGCCAAGCAAAAGCATAAGAGTGCCTTTTCTCTATCAAGATTCGCCATGCCGCCTCATGCATGGCCGCTAGTAGCTGTTTGGATATATGTGGGTGGCATTATTATCCCCCTCTTTTCCTGCAGGCTACTCTTCTATCTTTCACTCGTTGTAGAGAACAGGTTGCTCAAATAAAGCTATTTTTGTAGTCCATTTTTCCCGTCCCACTGTATTCACCTCAAGTAATTCAGAATGCACAAGATTACGGACATGTCATTTGTCTTAAAATTTGCTATTTTAGTAGAGCAATAACGATGCCGTCAATTTGGAATGACGTGTTGTCTCAAATTCTCAACCAAAAAAGAAAATTGTAACTTAATGAGTCATTGTCCGCAAAGATGTTTTTGAATAATGTTAGTGCTCTTGCATCATGACGCAGACATCGTATTGCCTCTAGTCTAAGACCAAATTGCTTTTGGTTTATAATGACTAGGAGCTGGTGTTTCTCTTTTTTATATACAAAAGGCGGTCTCCAGTTCGAAGAGTACAAAGGCTTCCTCCTCCTCCTCGTCGTCATTGTCTTTATATACATATTTGTTAACGTCGTGTGGAGCCATCAGCAATGGCGTGGCAATGCACCTTAATCTTCGCATGGAATATTTCTACGGGACCCCAAAATTATATATTATATTATCATTGTGACAAGTTGTGATTTATGAAAGACACGCAGCTAGTTTCAGGATAGGTAATACACGGAGTATTACGTACGCCAGATGAATTCGTGGTCTCATAGTTCAAACAAGATGCAAATACTCCGTAGAATCACTGCTGGTTCAAACCCCCCGTCACAGCTGGATTTTGATCTGGCACAACGAAATCGGTAGTGATGGTAGTGAAGAAGTTCCCGAGAAACCCAAAAAACAGGATGAAAAAGGGCTGAAAAAGTAGCAAAGTTTTTTTTAATACAGGAGAGACCCCACCCGGGCAGTCACAAGTCAGGCAATTTTTCACACGAAAAATGCGCGCTTCGCGGCCGGTAACGCTAGAACCCACGGCCTCCAGCTTCGCGTGTTCATCCCCTAACCACTCCATCTGCATGGCAATTGAGTCAATTTGTGATATTCGTCCCACCCATTTTATGCTCATCTGGTTTCGAAATGATTATTTGGGACCCAAAATGAATTCAATTGAAACTATTGTCAGCTACAAGGTTTTATAACTTTTGGAGATCTACAGCTTTGGCTTTAGTCATTTCCCATTTGAGGTCGTTTGAGGAATTTGAATTTCAACTGAAAATGAAATTCACATGTAATTTTCCTTGGTTACATGACTTCAAATGAAAAAGTTGTCAACAAAAAGTTGCATGCTTTACGAGATCTAGATGTTATGTTTAGGTCATTTCTTCATCCGAGCTCATTTGAAAAATTCGAATTTTAAATCTAAGAAATAATATGATTTCAAATGAAAAGTTGTCAACTACAAAGTTCCATAGCTTTTTGAGATCTACGACTTTTGTTTTAGTTGCTTGTTCAAGAGAAATCCTTAACTATCACTACACACACTCATTTAAGACTACCGAGCATATGGATTCCTTTGGTATTAACTTATATAAAATCTTATGAATAAAATATTGCGAGAACAAAATTACTTTAAATAAAAAAGTTATGAACTACATAGTTGGGTAACTTCTTGAGATCTACATCCTTTATTATAGTCGCATCTCCTTTCGAAATCCTTAACTACCACTACACATTCAATTGTGACTATAAAGCATATGGAATCCTTTGGTATTAACTCTATAAAATCTTGTGATGCATATTTGGACATCCAAACAATTTCAAATAAAAAATATTTGAACTACAAAGTTGTAGATCTCGTCCAGTACTATAACTTTGCTATAAAGTTCGTCTTCATTGGTGTCACATGTGGCCTAGTTTAAAATTTTGCCCATAGTAGCCCATGTGCATATTATGAGATATTGAGGGTTTAGTCCCACCTTGATTGTTAAAGGTGGATTGGACCAACATATAAGGCTTCGAGAGTCCATCCCACTGTTCCCGGGTTAATCCTTTTACGCGAAGTGAGGATAAAAGCGTAAGTGGGATGGTGGTAGGTGTGGTTCACTCAGCGTACAGAATGGATCTAAAAAAACTCGACCTATAGGGGTTACGATCTAAAACAACTCGACCTGCATGGCGTAAGACCTGCCCCGGGCATTGTTGTGATAGAAGAAGACCTTCTAACACAGGCCGAGAAAACCCCGGGCTAGGCCGTTTTGACCTGTGCTTTGGTCATGGGACAGATAAGGGGATTTTTTAACCACAGCCTGTAATTTGCTCTCATGGGGACTCGAACCCAGTACCGGTGGAGAGCCAATGAGGCACTCTAACCATATGGACTAGGGGATTGTTGGCCGTGCAAAGTGGATCTAAGACATTTGAACTCTGGTTCGTTACAATCGAACACAGTTCTTTTTCTGTTTGAGTGCGTTCATTTTTGGAGGTGTGCCACAAATAACAGATTTCTCGATTTGGACCAACAAGACAAGCAAAAAATTGATCGAGTGTAAAGAGCAACTAACCTCGGTGCTCCCTATCAAAGTCCATGTGAACAAAACAGCACCAGCAGCTTAAGTGCTCAACTCCCGGCTTCTGCATGCTACCAGAGAGGAAAACAGCATCAGCACCTCAACTTAAAAAACACTGTTAACGGTAAGTTCTAGTATAGTTCTTTTAATCTGCAGTATGAGTTTGCTATGAACCACTGAAGAAAAGACAGTAATCTGTGTGAGTGTGTTCATCGCTGAAATTTCCACCTACTTTCGCCCGAAAATTTCAGAATTTTCAGATAAATTTTGGTTAGAAAGGCGGATCATTGTTCGAATCAGGTCAAATTATTTTGCAGTGATAAAACAGCAAAAAATCATGAAATTCGTTAATATCGCTGTAGTCTCTTTTTTAGAAGTAACCATGAACCCCGACCGAACGGCTGAACCTAACAGCAAGTTGAACACTCAGACCATCGGACTACCTGACAACTTGGGATATAATAATGAAATCTAATTTCGTATGCCAGCTAATTTGCGTCCTTCACAACTTAAAAATCCAGTGGCTGCTCTGTCCGTTTCCAAAAAAAAAAACGTTTGTTTCCATCGATGACTGACCTCGCAGTCTAAGGTCTATAACTAATCCGCATCTAACGAAGATGCTTTGCATTTTGATATCAGCAAAATGAATAGGAGTATTGTTACCGATTTGTCTAGTTCACTGAAGATGCCAACTAACACATACAAAGTCAGGCAAGCTTGAATTTGTTACTCGAAGGATGCAGGCCAAGCAAAAGCATTAGGCTATCTCCAACAGGGGAGACCCAATCCAGAGACCTATTCCATGATCTGGGTCACGCACAGTAAAGGAGTTGGGCACCCAAAACTTCCCCTCTCCAATGCCCTATGCAAAAATAGAACTCCCAATCTTCTCTTTCCACCTCGTTCTCCCGTCGTGGCGGCGGCATCAGCGGAGCAGGTGGCATGCGGCCGTGCCACCTTCGCCGACGGGCCGGAGCTCCTCCTCCACCGGTGTGTCCCAGCCCTCATCTCTCCTCCCTCCTCCCTCCTCCCTCTGGCGGCCAACGGCATCAGCTGGTCCTTGCAGGGGCGGAGCGGCGATGCCCAGGCGGCTCGTGGCACGGCTCATCCTCGCAGTGGCAGTGCTCGCAGGGACGGAGCTCGCAGGCACTGGCGACTGGAACGGCAGCAGCGACGACGGGGCCGGAGTTCCCGCGCGCGACCTGCAGGGTCGGCACTGTCAGCTAGGCATGTCCGCTGCCCGCACCGAGGGGGCAACGACGGCGGCCGGGAAGGGGCCCCGCGTGCACGTCCCTGCGTCCGGCGGGGCAGGGCCGATGTCCTACGCCCGCTCGTGCCCGCGGCCACCCTCTCCTCTCTCCCTCCTCCCCTGCCGGCATTCGAGCCCGTCGAGCTCGGCCTCAGGTTCGCCTCGCTGAGGTCGACCTCTACGGCGATGACGTGAGCAGCCCCGAAGCAGCGGGAACTGCAGCGGCCGTGCTCCGCTGCCGACTCGCCCTGCCGGCCGCGCTCCGCCCTAACGCCACTACGGGCCCACTACGCCTCCGCGCCAGAGATTTGCGTCTTCCGGAGGGAAGACGTATATTTGGGTTGCAGATGGCCTCCTACGCAAAATGAGTCTCCGGTCTTGGTCTTCTGTTGGAGCGTGAATTTGGATACCCAAACCACTGTGCGGCACCCATTTTGCGTTTGGGTCTCTGTGTTGGAGACAGTCGAGTGCCTTTTCTCTACCAAGATTCACCGTGCCGCCTCATGCATGGCTGCTAGTAGCTGTTTGGATATATGTGGGTGGTATTATTATCTCCCTCTTTTCCTGCGGGCCACTCTTCTATCTTTCACTCGTTGTAGAGAACAGGTTGCTCAAATAAAGGTATTTTTGTATTCCATTTTTCTTGTGCCGCTATATTCACTGGTGAATGCATACATAGCTCAAGTAATTCAGAATGCACAAGATTACGGACATGTCATCTGTCTTAAAATTTGCTATTTTAGTAGAGCAATAATGAGTATTAATTAATGATGCCATCAATTTGGAATGCCGTGTCGTCTCAAACTCTCAAACAAAAAAATTTTGTAACTTAATGAGTCATTGTCCCTGCATGTCGTACGACATCATAGAAGTTTTTGAATAATGTTAATGCTCTTACACCATGACTCTGACATCCTATTGCTTCTAGTTTAAGAGCAAATTGCTTTTGGTTTATAATGACTAGGAGCAGGTGTTTCTCTCTTTTATATACAAAAGGCGGTCTCCAGTTCAAAGAGTACAAAGACTTCTTCCTCCTCCTCCTCGTCATTGTCTTTATATACATACTGTTAACGTCCTGTGGAACCATCAGCAATGACGTGGCAATGAACATTAATTTTCCTGTGGAATATTCTATGGGACCGCAAAATGATATATTATCATTGGTGACAAATTGTGGTTTATGAAGGACGGGCAGCTAGTTTCAGGTTAGTTAACAGGCCTGATGAATTCCCGTCTCATAGGTCAAACATGATGCTAATACTCTATAGAATTACTATCGGTTCAAAACCCCCATCACTGCTGGATTTTGAACTGGCAGGTAGTGATGGCAGTGATGAGGTTCCCAGGAAACCCAAAAACGGGATGAAAAAAGAGCTAAAAAAGTAGCAAAGTGTTTTTAATACTAGGAGGGACCCCGCCTAGGCAGTCACAAGTCAGGTAATTTTTCACAGGAAAAACACGCGCTTCACGGCCAGCAGCGTTAGAACCCACGAACTTGGGCTTCGTATGTTCATCCCCTAACCACTCCTAGACATTGCCACCCAGTACGCCACCAGCGAGGAGGCCATCTAGGCCAACTTCAGCGGCAAGGCCAAAGCCGCCGACCACCTCAGTGGTGGGGATGGTGGCGATGACCCTGCTTCGTCCCAGCATCGCCGCGACAAGAGAAACAAGGACCGAAAGCGCCGCGGGGAAGAGATTGTGGCTACGGCCAATCACGCCACTAGGCCTTAGCCCTACAGGCGTGGTGTGCGCCCTGAGCACTTTGAGAAGGCGCTCGAGGCCACCTGCCCGTTCCTTGGTGGGTAGGCGAAGCACCTCCTCAAAGACTGTGCTGCCATCAGGGGCTACATCTATGGCAGCGTCGGTCAGCAGGGCAAGGCCCAGAAGCCCGCCCCGAAGGCCGGTGAGCCAGCGGATGCCACCCTGGGGGACAACGCCAAGTTCCCTGAGACCGATCGTTGCCTCATGATCTTCGGGGGCTCCTAGGCGTATGAGTCCCCGAGCAGGTGAACGCCGTTCACACCCTCGCTGCTCCAATGCGGCTCCAATGGTCCTAGACGGCCATCACCTTCCACCAAGGGGATCACCTTGATCTTGTTCCTCACTCAGGACGCTAGTCGCTCGTGGTCAGCCCAATCATGGGCACCACGTGCCTCACCAAGATGCTGATGGATGGGGGCAGCGGCCTCAACATACTCTACGTCAGTACCCTGGACAAGATGGGCATCCCACGGAGTAGCCCACGCCCCAGCAAGGCAATGTTCTATGGGATCGTCCTAGGGAAGGAAGCGGCACCCCTCGAGCCCATCCGGCTTAACGTCACCTTCGGCTAGCCGAACAACTTTCGCAAGGAGCTGCTTACCTTAGAGGTGGTTGACTTCTTCGGCATCTACCATGCTCTCCTAGGCCGTCTGTGCTTCTCCAAGTTCACAGCTGTCCATAACTACACTGACTTGAAGTTGAAGATACCCGGCCCTAAGGGGTCATCACCGTCGAAGGTTGCTTCGAACAAGCCTACCACTGTGAGCAAGACTACATCGCCCCAAGTGGCCGCACTGATTGCCCCCTGTGCTCCCAACAGCCCCAGCCGCGGCACAGTAAGTGCGCTGGCGAAGGAAGCAGCCAAGGCAGCGGCGACACTCAACCAACCAAGCATCGGCAGGGTGGCCAAGGTCCTTGGCAGCAGTGATGGCTCAGGTGGCCCCTTCATCCAAGCGCTCAGCCCCCCCAAAAAGGGATGACCTGATCGAGGTGTGTTCTGACCTTTCCCCATGAGGGAAGGCCACCACCAAGCCATCCACCCAGAAGTGGCGCCTCCCGACCTCCTTCGTTGGCCTACCTCTCCAACAACAAAAACAAAGATATGTCTCATCCTCCCGATCTTCTTGCTTTGATTGTCTCCGCTACTATCTCCTTAATCCTGAGCGACTCCTACAGTGGCTCGGTTGTGGCAAAGTATTGACTAAGCTAACCACATGTTGCCCTTTTTGAAGGAGAATGGCACCGGAAGGCCCCCGAGCAAGGCAAGGACGGGACGGACAGAACAGGTGGATCGAGCAAGAGAATGGAATGGCCCTGACTGTTGTGTTACAAGCTATGTCCTTTTTCCCATCTCTTGTGTCCATTTCGTTCATTTGCAGATATCTCCCTATTTTCTAATCCTTCATCGAATCATGCCTCCCAGCCGCATGATAGTATGGGGCCCCATAGAAGGGGCATCGCCAAGGGTTCTAAGGCCGGCCCACCGTGCTTCAAGGCCGCCCAAAGCATCCAAAGGTGCGAGGGATGTTTAAGGTCAAGCACCAGAGGCCTTAGTCAGGCACTCAGAAGTGAAACCAACCAACCTTCGAACGATGTCCGAGTATCGACCTCGAGCCGCTCGTGGTGACCCAATGAGGGAGGCAGCGAGCCCCCAAGCACCGATAGATAGTCTTGGGAACTATATGAGTTCCTTAGTTGGGAAGCCAAGGATCTCCCCTCTAGGGGCATGACCAGGACACAGAACGACCGTAAACCTGGGGTTCTCACCGACTTACCCACTAGTAGCACGGGCGCAGTAATCTTGGCCACCGAGGCTATTGTGATAGTAGCCCAGCCCAACAACGGAATAATAGCCCTGAGCTGAGAATGGGCTCATCCGAGCACTGGAAATCTTCAAGGCCCCATGACGGCCTCGGGGGCTATGTTGGCTCCCTAGACAGAGCAACCTGACTCCCTGATCGACGGGTGCTTGGGCAGCGCACCCCCAAAACCAACCAACTCCCAGGAGTTGGGTCAGGAGCCGCCGAGCCATGGGCCCAATGAAGGCCCGTTGCCTGAGCTTGACGCGCTCCCTGCGCCCCGACTTATGGCCAAGAAGGCAAGATTGAGAGGATCGAGGCCTGCTACCGAAGCCCCTAGAAAGGCGTGGCGCACTGGGTGATCATGTGACCCCGAGCCAGAGCCCAGATGCTCTTGATCACTCGACCCACGGCAGGCTCCGCCGAAAAGAAGGGTGCCCCCGAGCTTAAAGTCAGTAACCCCCAAACAAGTTCACCAAACCCTCGCTTAGGCCACAAACCTACATGACATAGGATCAAAAGAGGGATCAGCACTAGTATCGCTCGGCCACGTCAGCCGAGCACCCTGGTCACATTGGGGAAGGAGCCTCACGCAGGGCATCGCACCCTCATCAGTGGAGGCCATCCCCGCCATGGCTAGTTTAGTCACCAGAAGGTCGAATTCAGCCCTTCGTCACCATCACAAACCAGGCCAAGTGAGGCCACGAAGGGCTCGGGGCTCCTAACGAGATCCTAACATATGAGTATGTTAAGCCTCGGGATCTATGGTTCCCGGCCAAAGAGACCCCCCCGACCAATCCCTCCTGGATGGCCCAGGGGCTCGGGGCTATACCCAATGGATTTGTCGGCTCAATCTTGGAAGATACTCATAGGGGTAAGGTTTGCGTGTGTACATTTATATGGGTGAGTGTGCGTGCATTGTAAGTGTCTGCGTTGTGCTATGTAATTCTAAAAAAATAACAGATTTCTCGCTTTGTACCATCTGGCTGACGTTGCTAATAAGACAAGCGAGAAATTGATCGAGTGTGAAGAGCAACTAACCTCGGTGCTCGCTATCAAAGTCCATACGGGCAAAACAGCACCAGCAGCTCAACTCCGGGCTTCTGCATGCTACCAGTTAGAGCAAAACAGCAGCAGCAGCTCAACTAAAAATGGTGACAACAGTAAGTTCTAGCATAGTATTTCTAATCTGCAATGTGAGTTTGCAATGAACCGGTGATGCAAAAGACAGTAATCTATGTGAGTGTGTTAAACGCCAACTTTTGGCCAAAGATTTTGGATTTTTCTGATAAATCTATACTATAAAGGAGCGAAACAATTGAAAATAACTTTCACCCAAAAATTTTCTACCCATCTAATATCCGAACCGTTGATTGTTTAGCCTTTTTTAATCTAACGGTTTCTGTTAATCTGCAGTGGGCCCATGGAAAGATCTTACGCGTAAGATCTTACACTGCGGTTCTTGCCTCGGTCTGTTTTTTTTGCACTGACGGCGGCACTTACCCGCCCGCTGTACCCACTGCCTCCCGCGCCATGCTATCTGTCCTCGGGCCTTGGCCTCTCATTCACGCCTGCAAGTTTCGTGATTTCTTTTTTCACCGCATAACCACCGGCTCCGTAGTGTCTCCCCCGCCCTCCGCAGATCGGCATCACAGGCGGTTTCGTGCCTCCCGCTCCATGGTCGACACCACTGTCCTCGCCTCCCTTTCCCGCGCTGCCTCCCTAGCAGCCACACCGCCGTCGCCACGCTCGACCCTGGCGCAGCCGCCGTACCAGCGAGGACGCCCACGGAGGAGGCAGTCTTCGAGGTTGTGCACTTGTGCTACGGCAGCCGATCCGGGTGCAACAGGGGGAGAGATTGCTGCTCCGATTCATCCCCGAGAGGCGTTGGGCGCGCCTGCTCCACCTCGCCGTCACCACCAGGGTGCTCCCTCGCCCCCGCCGCCAAACCACCACCCCAGCCGTGGCGTCGCCAGCAACGTTGCCGGCAAGCCCTGGCGGTCCTGGAGCACCGCCAGCGGCACCTTAGACTACAAGTCCACTCCTCATCTCTCCATCATAAGGTCCAGTACCCTCTCCCTGTCGATGTGTTGTAGAGGTCTGTACGCTCATAAAGAAACCACATCTGCTTCTAATCCAAATGTTATAATCAGGGTACGATTTCTAATTCCGTGAATCTCTTGATTGTCTCAGCAATTAAGATGTGTACAGAAAGTGTTTGTTTCTTTTTTTTTTTTGATGAAATCTAAGTGCTGATAGAGTGATATTGTGCCACAGCTCACAGGTGTCGGCACTAACAAGATGATTTTTGGTTTGGGCTGATTTGCTGAACCCGATTCTACGGTAAGCTGAAAGCTGTAAAATTTCTATTCACATTTGTTTTTTTTGTATATGTATATTAAAGTTGTGATTAGCTGGTAGTGTAGCATTATGGTAATTTCATTTGATTTCTTCACTTCAAGATTTGTGCACAATTACTATTGTGGGAGTCCATGTTATCTCTGCATGGGATTCACTAATGCCATTTATAAATTTGATTAGGTGCTACTTCTTTGGTGACATTTCTTCAAAAAGAGATCCAAAAGCATATCTAAATTTCCTATTCCATTTGTACTGACTATTTCGTTGGAAAATATCGATGAGATCAGAATGAAATGCTGTCACTAATTGTCAATACTCCTGGCTGGGTAAAAGGTATCTCTTAATCATTCAAGAGCTGAGTTGCTTGGTCTTACCACATACATAATTCAGTGACATTTTCTGTTTTGTATTTTCATTTAATGCAGGTGCTGGTTTTGATATTCTCGTAGAGATGCTAAGGTATATCTGCTCCGCAATAGTTTACATATTCTCTACCTAGGTTGACCGGATAATGCATTCCATATGTAGCTATCAGTTTTCCTTATACCATGTTTTGACTCTGTGTGTTCTTTTGGTATCAACTTTTCAGAATCAGAAATTTGTAGATAGCAACCTGTTAATTAACTGCTGGTGTAGTGCCTGTCATTTTAGTAAAAATAACTACTGCTAGCATTGTTTTTAGCTATTTTATCTGAACATGACTCTTGCTGGTTGAAAGACTTTACTTGCCACTTACCCAGTGGCATGTGAAGCCAATTCAGATGGTGCTTGCCACAGTTTTTTTTTTTTTTGGATTTTTACATAGCCGTCTAATTCTTTCTCTTCATATTTTCCTTGCAAGCACCTTTTCCAGTGATGAGAAGTACCAAATTTTCTCTTTTGTTTGAGGTGATTGATCTTGTTCCTTTTAAATGATTGAAAAACTGTTCCCAATCATCTGTTACGCGCTAAATGTGAGGTGATTGATCTTTTTCCTTGCCACAGTAAATTGCTTGCAAGATTAAAAACTCATTTTGCTTACATGCCACATCATAAATGCAATTCAATTTGATAAAAATCATATTTTATTGCACAAACGTGCGTGCCGCGTGTGCATGTCTATATATATAGAAACAAAAAATAAAAAATGAATTTATATACAACAAAGCTTACAGATACAAGTATCAAAAAATGTTGGTTTAAAAAAAGGGGAAATAATAGGATGAGATGATAATGGCAAGCAAGATAGAAAATGGCAAATCAAAGCGACAAATATCTTCTAGGCACGTGCGTGCCGCACGTGCATGTTAACTAGTATTGATTAAAAAGACGGATCATTGTTCGAACCAGGTCAAATTATTTTGCAGCGAAAATCATGAAATTCGCTAATTTCGATGTGATCTGGTTTCCTATAATTAACCATGAACCCTGGCTGAACGGCTGAACCTAACAGAAAGTTGAACCCTCAGAGCAGCGGACTAGGTGACAACTTGGTATATAATAATAAAAACTAATTTCGTATGCCACCTAATTTACGTCCTTTTCGTCTTAGAAAATCCAGTGGTTGTCCTCTCGGTTTCCAAGAAATGAAATTCGTTTGTTTGCCTTGACGACTGATGTCGCAGTCTAAGGTCTATACCTAATCCGCACCTAACCAAGACGCTTTACAATTTGATAGCACCAAATTGAAGTTGAGTATTGTTACCGATTTGTCTAGTTCACTGAAGATGCCAACTACCAGATACAAAGTCAGGCAAGCCTCAATTTGTTACTCGAAGGAGGCAGGCCAAGCAAAAGCATAAGAGTGCCTTTTCTCTATCAAGATTCGCCATGCCGCCTCATGCATGGCCGCTAGTAGCTGTTTGGATATATGTGGGTGGCATTATTATCCCCCTCTTTTCCAGCGGGCTACTCTTCTATCTTTCACTCGTTGTAGAGAACAGGTTGCTCAAATAAAGCTATTTTTGTAGTCCATTTTTCCCATCCCACTATATTCACCTCAAGTAATTCAGAATGCACAAGATTACGGACATGTCATTTGTCTTAAAATTTGCTATTTTAGTAGAGCAATAACGATGCCGTCAATTTGGAATGACGTGTTGTCTCAAATTCTCAACCAAAAAAAAAAATTGTAACTTAATGAGTCATTGTCCGTGCGTGTGGTACGACATCAAAGATGTTCTTGAATAATATTAGTGCTCTTGCATCATGACGCTGACATCGTATTGCTTCTAGTCTAAGACCAAATTGCTTTTGGTTTATAATGACTAGGAGCTGGCGTTTCTCTCTTTTATATACAAAAGGCGGTCTCCAGTTCGAAGAGTACAAAGACTTCCTTCTCCTCCTCCTCGTCGTCATTGTCTTTATATACATATTTGTTAACGTCGTGTGGAGCCATCAGTAATGACGTGGCAATGCACCTTAATCTTCGCATGGAATATTTCTACGGGACCCCAAAATTATATATTATATTATCATTGGTGACAAGCTGTGATTAATGAAGGACACGCAGCTAGTTTCAGGCTAGGTAATACACGGAGTATTACGTACGCCTGATGAATTCGTGGTCTCATAGTTCAAACAAGATGCAAATACTCCGTAGAATCACTGCTAGTTCAAAACCATCCATTACTGCTAGATTTTGATCCAGCACAACGAAATCGGTAGTGATGGCAGTGAAGAAGTTCCCGAGAAACCCAAAAAACGGGACGAAAAAAGGGCTGAACAAGTAGCAAAGTTTTTTTTAATACTAGGAGAGACCCCACTCGAGCAGTCACAAGTCAGGCAATTTTTCACAGGAAAAATGCGCGCTTTGCGGCCGGTAGCTCTAGAACCCATGATCTCCAGCTTCGCGTGTTCATCCCCTAACCACTCCATCTGCATGACACTTGAGTCAATTTGTGATATTCGTCCCACCCATTTTATGCTCATCTGGTTTGGAAATGATTATTTGGGACCCAAAATGAATTCAATTGAAACTATTGTCAGCTACAGGGTTTTATAACTTTTCGAGATCTACAGCTTTGGCTTTAGTCATTTCCCATTTGAGGTCGTTTGAGGAATTTGAATTTCAACTGAAAATGAAGTTCACATGTAATTTTCCTTGGTTAGATGACTTCAAATGAAAAAGTTGTCAACAAAAAGTTGCATGCTTTACGAGATCTAGATGTCATGTTTAGGTCATTTCTTCATCCGAGCTCATTTGAAAATTTTAATTTTAAATCTAAGAAATAATATGATTTCAAATGAAAAGTTGTCAACTACAAAGTTCCATAGGTTTTTGAGATCTACGACTTTTGTTTTAGTTGCTTGTTCAACAGAAATCCTTAACTATCACTACACACACTCATTTAAGACTACAGAGCGATTCCTTTGGTAATAACTTATATAAAATTTTATGAATCAAATATTGTGAGAACAAAATTACTTTAAATAAAAAAGTTATGAACTACATAATTGGGTAACTTCTTGAGATCTACATCCTTTATTATAGTCGCATCTCCTACCGAAATCCTTAACTACCACTACACATTCAATTGTGACTATAAAGCATATGGAATCCTTTGGTATTAACTCTATAAAATCTTGTGATGCATATTTGGACATCCAAACAATTTGAAATAAAAAACATTTGAACTACAAAGTTGTAGATCTCGTCGAGTACTACAACTTTGGTATAAAGCTCGTCTTCATTGGTGTCACATCTGGCCTAATTTAAAATTTTGCCCATAGTAGCCCATGTGCATATTATGAGATATTGTTGAGGGTTTAGTCCCACCTTGATTGTTAAAGGTGGATTGAACCAACATATAAGGCTTCGAGAGTCCATCCCACCATTCCCGGGTCAATCCTTTTACGCGAAGTGAGGATGAAAGCGTAAGTGGGATGGTGGTAGGTGTGGTTCACTCGCCGTGCAGAATGGATAAAAAAAACTTGTCCTGCAGGGGTTAATTTCTAAAACAACTCGACCGGCATAGCGTAAGACCTCCCCCAGGCATTGTTGTGATAGAAAAAGACCTTCACACACAGGCCGAGAAAACCCCCGGGCTAGGCCTCTTTGACCTGTGCTTTGGTCATGAGACAGATGAGGGGAATTTTTAACCACACCCTGTAATTTGCTCCCATGGGGACTCGAACCCACGATCTGTGGAGAGCCAATGAGGCACTCTAACCATATGGACAAGGGGATTCTTGGCCGTGCAAAGTGGATCTAAGCCATTTGAACTCTGGTTCGTTACAATCGAACACAGTTCTTTTTTCTGTTTGAGTGCATTCATTTTTGGAGGTGTGCCACAAATAACAGATTTCTCGATTTCAACCTACAACACAAGCGAAAAATTGATCGAGTGCAAAGAGCAACTAACCTCGGTGCTCCCTATCAAAGTCCATATGAAGAAAACAGCACCAGCAGCTTAAGTGCTCAACTCCCGGCTTCTGCATGCTACCAGAGAGGAAAACAGCATCAGCACCTCAACTTAAAAAACACTGTTAATGGTAAGTTCTAGTATAGTACTTTTAATCTGCAGTATGAGTTTGCTATGAACCATTGAAGAAAAGACAGTAATCTGTGTGAGTGTGTTCATCGCTGAAATTTCCACCTACTTTCGCCCGAAAATTTCAGAATTTTCAGATAAATTTTGGTTAGAAAGGCGGATCATTGTTCGAATCAGGTCAAATTATTTTGCAGTGATAAAGCAGCAAAAATCATGAAATTCGTTAATATCGCTGTAGTATCATTTTTAGAAGTAACCATGAACCCCGACCGAACGGCTGAACCTAACAGCAAGTTGAACACTCAGACCATCGGACTACCTGACAACTTGGGATATAATAATGAAATCTAATTTCGTTTGCTAGCTAATTTGCGTCTTTCACAACTTAAAAATCCAGTGGCTGCTCTGTCCGTGTCCAAAAAAAAAAAAACGGTTGTTTCCATCGATGACTTACCTCGCAGTCTAAGGTCTATAACTAATCTGCATCTAACCAAGATGTTTTGCAATTTGATATCAGCAAATTGAATAGGAGTTTTGTTACCGATTTGCCTAGTTCACTGAAGATGCCAACTAACAGATACAAAGTCAGGCAAGCTTGAATTTGTTACTCGAAGGATGCAGGCCAAGCAAAAGCATAAGAGTGCCTTTTCTCTACCAAGATTCACCGTGCCGCCTCATGCATGGCTGCTAGTAGCTGTTTGGATATATGTGGGTGGTATTATTATCTCCCTCTTTTGCTGCCGGCTACTCTTCTATCTTTCACTCGTTCTAGAGAACAGGTTGCTCAAATAAAGGAATTTTTGTATTCCATTTTTCTCGTCCCGCTATATTCACTGGTGAATCCATATATAGCTCAAGTAATTCAGAATGCACAAGATTACGGACATGTCATCTGTCTTAAAATTTGATATTTTAGTAGAGCAATAATGAGTATTAATCAATGATGCCGTCAATTTGGAATGCCGTGTCATCTCAAACTCTCAAACAAAAAAAATTTGTAACTTAATGAGTCATTGTCCCTGCATGTCATATGACATCATAGAAGTTTTTGAATAATGTTAATGCTCTTACATCATGACGCTGACATCCTATTGCTTCTAGTTTAAGAGCAAATTGCTTTTGGTTTATAATGACTAGGAGCAGGTGTTTCTCACTTTTATATACAAAAGGCGGTCTCCAGTTTAAAGAGTACAAAGACTTCTTCCTCCTAACAGAAAGTTGAACCCTGGCTGAACGGCTGAACCTAACAGAAAGTTGAACCCTCAGAGCAGCGGACTAGGTGACAACTTGGTATATAATAATAAAAACTAATTTCGTATGCCACCTAATTTACGTCCTTTTCGTCTTAGAAAATCCAGTGGTTGTCCTCTCGGTTTCCAAGAAATAATAATCGTTTGTTTGCCTTGATGACTCATGTCGCAGTCTAAGGTATATACCAAATCCGCACCTAACCAAGACGCTTTACAATTTGATAGCACCAAATCGAAGTTGAGTATTGTTACCGATTTGTCTAGTTCATTGAAGATGCCAACTACCAGATACAAAGTCAGGCAAGCCTCAATTTGTTACTCGAAGGACGCAGGCCAAGCAAAAGCATAAGAGTGCCTTCTCTCTATCAAGATTCGCCGTGCCGCCTCATGCATGGCCGCTAGTAGCTGTTTGGATATATGTGGGTGGCATTATTATCCCCCTCTTTTCCTGCGGGCTACTCTTCTATCTTTCACTCGTTGTAGAGAACAGGTAGCTCAAATAAAGCTATTTTTGTAGTGCATTTTTCCCGTCCCGCTATATTCACCTCAAGTAATTCAGAATGCACAAGATTACGGACATGTCATTTGTCTTAAAATTTGCTATTTTAGTAGAGCAATAACGATGCCGTCAATTTGGAATGACGTGTTGTCTCAAATTCTCAACCAAAAAAAAAATTGTCACTTAAAGAGTCATTGTCCGTGCGTGTGGTACGACATCAAAGATGTTTTTGAATAATATTAGTGCTCTTGCATCATGACGCTGACATCGTATTGCTTCTAGTCTAAGACCAAATTGCTTTTGGTTTATAATGACTAGGAGCTGGCGTTTCTCTCTTTTATATACAAAAGGCGGTCTCCAGTTCGAAGAGTACAAAGACTTCCTTCTCCTCCTCCTCCTCGTCATTGTCTTTATATACATATTTGTTAACGTCGTGTGGAGCCATCAGTAATGACGTGGCAATGCGCCTTAATCTTCGCATGGAATATTTCTACGGGACCCCAAAATTATATATTATATTATCATTGGTGACAAGTTGTGATTAATGAAGGACACGCAGCTAGTTTCAGGCTAGGTAATACACGGAGTATTACGTACGCCTGATGAATTCGTGGTCTCATAGTTCAAACAAGATGCAAATACTCCGTAGAATCACTGCTGGTTCAAAACCATCCATCACTGCTGGATTTTGATCCAGCACAACGAAATCGGTTGTGATGGCAGTGAAGAAGTTCCCGAGAAACCCAAAAAAGGGATGAAAAAAGGGCTGAAAAAGTAGCAAAGTTTTTTTTTAATACTAGGAGAGACCCTACGCGAGCAGTCACAAGTCAGGCAATTTTTCATAGGAAAAATGCGCGCTTTGCGGCCGGTAGCTCTAGAACCCACGACCTCCAGCTTCATGTGTTCATCCCCTAACCACTCCATCTGCATGACACTTGAGTCAATTTGTTATATTCGTCCCACCCATTTTATGCTCATCTGGTTTCGAAATGATTATTTGGCACCCAAAATGAATTCAATTGAAACTATTGTCGGCTACAAGGTTTTATAGCTTTTCCAGATCTACAGCTTTTGCTTTAGTCATTTCCCATTTGAGGTCGTTTGAAGAATTTGAATTTCAGCTGAAAATGAAATTCACATGTAATTTTCCTTGGTTAGATGACTTCAAATGAAAAAGTTGTCAACAAAAAGTTGCATGCTTTACGAGATCTAGATGTTATGTTTAGGTTGTTTCTTCATCCGAGCTCATTTGAAAATTTTAATTTTAAATCTAAGAAATAATATGATTTCAAATGAAAAGTTGTCAACTACAAAGTTCCATTGCTTTTTGAGATCTACGACTTTTGTTTTAGTTGCTTGTTCAACAGAAATCCTTAACTATCACTACACACACTCATTTAAGACTACAGAGCATATGGATTCCTTTGGTATTAACTTATATAAAATCTTATGAATCAAATATTGCGAGAACAAAATTACTTTAAATAAAAAAGTTATGAACTACACAATTGGGTAACTTCTTGAGATCTACATCCTTTATTATAGTCGCATCTCCTTCCGAAATTCTTAACTACCACTACATATTCAATTGTGACTATAAAGCATATGGAATCCTTTGGTATTAACTCTATAAAATCTTGTGATGCATATTTGGACATCCAAACAATTTCAAATAAAAAACATTTGAACTACAAAGTTGTAGATCTCGTCGAGTACTACAACTTTGGTATAAAGCTCGTCTTCATTGGTGTCACATCTAGTCTAGTTTAAAATTTTGCCCATAGTAGCCCATTTGCATATTAAGAGATATTGTTGAGGGTTTAGTCCCACCTTGATTGTTAAAGGTGGATTGAACCAACATATAAGGCTTCGAGAGTCCATCCCACCATTCCCGGGTTAATCCTTTTACGCGAAGTGAGGATGAAAGCGTAAGTGGGTTGGTGGTAGGTGTGGTTCACTCGCCATGCAGAATGATCTAAAAAAACTTGTCCTGCAGGGGTTAATTTCTAAAACAACTCGACCTGCATAGCGTAAGACCTCCCCCAGGCATTGTTGTGATAGAAGAATACCTTCTTACACAGGCCGAGAAAACCCCCGGGCTAGGCCTCTTTGACCTGTGCTTTGGTCATGGGATAGATGAGGGGATTTTTTAACCACAGCCTATAATTTGCTCCCATGGGGACTCGAACCGAGGATCTGTGGAGAGCCGATGAGGCACTCTAACCATATGGACTAGGAGATTCTTGGCCGTGCAAAGTGGATCTAAGCCATTTGAACTCTGGTTCGTTACAATCGAACACAGTTCTTTTTTCTGTTTGAGTGCATTCATTTTTGGAGGTGTGCCACAAATAACAGATTTCTCGATTTCGACCAACAACACAAGCGAAAAATTGATCGAGTGTAAAGAGCAACTAACCTCGGTGCTCCCTATCAAAGTCCATATGAAGAAAAAAGCACCAGCAGCTTAAGTGCTCAACTCCCGGCTTCTGCATGCTACCAGAGAGGAAAACAGCATCAGCACCTCAACTTAAAAAACACTGTTAACGGTAAGTTCTAGTATAGTACTTTTAATCTGCAGTATGAGTTTGCTATGAACCATTGAAGAAAAGACAGTAATCTGTGTGAGTGTGTTCATCGCTGAAATTTCCACCTACTTTCTGCTGAAAATTTCCAGAATTTTCAGATAAATTTTGGTTAGAAAGGCGGATCATTGTTCGAATCAGGTCAAATTATTTTGCAGTGATAAAACAGCAAAAATCATGAAATTCGTTAATATCGCTGTAGTATCATTTTTAGAAGTAACCATGAACCCCGACCGAACGGCTGAACCTAACAGCAAGTTGAACACTCAGACCATCGGACTACCTGACAACTTGGGATATAATAATGAAATCTAATTTTGTATGCCAGCTAATTTGCGTCCTTCACAACTTAAAAATCCAGTGGCTGCTCTGTCCGTTTCCAAAAAAAAACGTTTGTTTCCATCGACGACTGACCTCGCAGTCTAAGGTCTATAACTAATCCGCATCTAACCAAGATGTTTTGCAATTTGATATCAGCAAATTGAATAGGAGTTTTGTTACCGATTTGCCTAGTTCACTGAAGATGCCAACTAACAGATACAAAGTCAGGCAAGCTTGAATTTGTTACTCGAAGGATGCAGGCCAAGCAAAAGCATAAGTGTGCCTTTTCTCTACCAAGATTCACCGTGCCGCCTCATGCATGGCTGCTAGTAGCTGTTTGGACATATGTGGGTGGTATTATCATCTCCCTCTTTTCCTGCGGGCTACTCTTCTATCTTTCACTCGTTCTAGAGAACAGGTTGCTCAAATAAAGGTATTTTTGTATTCCATTTTTCTCGTCCCGCTATATTCACTGGTGAATCCATATATAGCTCAAGTAATTCAGAATGCACAAGATTACGGACATGTCATCTGTCTTAAAATTTGCTATTTTAGTAGAGCAATAATGAGTATTAATTAATGATGCCGTCAATTTGGAATGCCGTGTCGTCTCAAACTCTCGAACAAAACAAAAACTGTAACTTAATGAGTCATTGTCCCTGCATGTCATATGACATCATAGAAGTTTTTGAATAATGTTAATGCTCTTACATCATGACGCTGACATCCTATTGCTTCTAGTTTAAGAGCAAATTGCTTTTGGTTTATAATGACTAGGAGCAGGTGTTTCTCTCTTTTATATACAAAAGGCGGTCTCCAGTTTAAAGAGTACAAAGACTTCTTCCTCCTCGTTGTCGTCATTGTCTTGTCGAGTTATGTTACGGTGGTTGGAAAAGTACCATTAGTACTTCCAGGTACTTTTGTTTTTCTTATTTTCTAGCCATTTAGTTGAGGATGATTATTTTTAAAAATTAATTAGTATTATTTGGGGTATATTGGTAATTGACCTTCCTCCTCGGATGTTGCTCGCTAGTTGCTCCACGGCCACCTCGCTCTCCGCCTCCGCCCCCACACCCTCAACCCCACTGCGACATCAGTCGATGCGCCTGACGGAGGCGGGAGCGCAAACTGATGCAGCACAGGCGCTGTCCACAGCAGGCGTCGGGGTGGCCGTCATCGACAACAACACCATGGCACCACGTCAATCTTGTGACAGAATTTGTTTCATCGCATTCAGTTCAGGCATGGAATCCTGGACACGTGTGGCGACGGCGGCGCGCGGGCGGCACATACAGCTACGACGACGCTGCGTTCTGCCGTGAAGGCCACAAAATCAAGCGACGCTTTGCGCATCTACCCGCGCTCACGGCTGCTGCTGTCAGCGGGTTACTGAATCGAGAATAGACGGCCATCGGTCGACTCATGCTTGTGGCCAGGGCCAGCAAGCTGTCGGGGGCGCAGTTTGCCGTGGCCCGTACAAAAGCTGCGATTCAGACAACCGAGAAGAGCTAACGGAGAGGAGAGACCATGGATAGGAAATTACAGTTCTCTCCTTGTTCAAATATACTGAAATTGCGTTTTGAACCCTAACCGAAAATAAGGAAAGAATAAAATTCTAAGGTAGCCCCCACCTATTTTGGTACTTGGCCCACCTATTTTAGTACTGGTACCACGTTTTTAGTACTTCTAAGTACTTTTACATTGGTACTTCCTATTTTTTTTTGACCGTTAGATTTCATTTGATGGATGGTTTTTATTTTTTCCAACCATTGTAAAATTTCTCTTGTCTTTATATACATATTTGTTAACGTCATGTGGAGTCATCAGCAATGACGTGGCAATGCACCTTAATCTTCCTGTGGAATATTCTACAGGACCCCAAAATGATATATTATATTATCATTGGCGACAAGTGATTTATGAAGGACGTGTAGCTAGTTTCAGGTTAGGTAACAGACGGAGTATTTACGCCTGATGAATTCCCGTCTCATAGTTCAAACAAGATGCTAATACTCTGTTGAATCACTATCTTTTCAAAACCCACTGTTGGATTTTGAACCGGCATAACAAAATCGGTAGTGATGAGGTTCCCAGGAAACCCAAAAACGGGATGAAAAAAGAGCTGAAAAAGTAGCAAAGTGTTTTTAATACTAGGAGAGACCCCACTTGGCTGTCACAAGTCAGGCAATTTTTCACAGGAAAAACGCGCGCTTCACGGCCAGCAGCGTTAGAACCCACGACCTTGGGCTTTGTGTGTCCATCCCCTAACCGCTCCATCTGCAAGACAGTTGGGTCTATTTGTGATATTCATCCTCCCCATTTTATGCTCATCTGGTTTCGAAATGATTGTTTGGGAACCAAAACCAATTCAAATGAAACAGTTGTCGGCTACAATGTTTTATAACTTTTCGAGGCCTACAACTTTGGTTTTGGTCATTTCCCATGTGAGGTTATTTGAGGAATTTGAATTTCAACTATGATGAAATTCACACGTAATTTTCCTTGGTTTGATGATTTCAAATGAAAAAGTTATCAACTAAATGTTGCATACTTTGCTAGATCTACATGTTTTGCTTAGGTTTTCTTCTTCATCCAAGGTCATTTGAAAAATTCAAATTTTAAATTTGAGAAATAATATGATTTCAAATGAAAAAGTGGTCAACTATAAAGTTCCATAGCTTTTCGAGATCTACAACTTTTGTTTTGGTTGCTTGTTCTTCCGAAATCTTTAACTACCACTACACACTCACTTATGACTACATAGCATATGGATTCCTTTGGTATTAACCTATATAAAATCTTGTGAATCAAATATTTCAAGAACAAAATTACTATAAAAATGTTGTGAACCACATAGTTGCATAACTTATCAAGATCTACAACTTATATTTTAGTCGCATTTCCATCTAAGATCCTTTACTACCACTACACACTCACTTGTGACTATAAAGATACGGAATCATTTGGTATTAACTATATAAAATCTTATGATGGATATTTGGACATCCAAACGATATCAAATAAAAAAACATTTAAACTACAAAGTTGTAGATCTCGTCGACAACTTTGGTATAAAGTTCGTCTTCATTGATGTCACATCCGGCCTAGTTTGGAATTTGGCCTATAGTAGCCCATGTGCATATTATGAGATATTGTGGAGGGTTTACTCTCACCTTGATTGTTAAAGGTGGATTAGACAAACATACAAGGCTTCGAGAGTCCATCCCACCATCCCCGAGTTAATCCTTTTACGCCAAGTGAGGATGAAAGTGTAAGTTGGATGGTGGTAGGTGTGGTTCACTCAGCGTGCAGAGTGGATCTCAAAAAACTCGAACTGCAGGGGGTAAAACCACCATCTAGGCATTGTTGTAATAGAAGAAGACCTTGGGGTAAGACCACCCCTAGGCATTGTTGTAATAGAAGAACACCTTCTCACACAAGCCGAGAAAACTCCTGAACCCTTACCCCACCCTGACACAGGGACACGGTTGCCCTATGAGAACCGGGGCCGTGCCTTTTTTATATGTGTTTTGGCAATGGGACAGATGAGGGATATTTTTATAACCCCAGTCTTAAATTCGCTCTCACAAGGAGTCAAACCCAGGACCTGTGGAGTGCCACTGAGGCACTCTAACGATATGGACTAGAGGCTCGTTGGCCATGCAGAATGGATCTGAGTCATTTGGACTCTGGTTCGTTACGATCGAACACAATTACTTTTTCTGTTTCAGTGCATTCATTTATTCAGTTGTGCCACAAGTAACAGATTTCTCGATTTGGACCACCTGGCTGACGTTCCTAAGACAAGCGAGAAATTGATCGAGTGTAAAGAGCAACTAACCTCGGTGCTAGCGATCAAAGTCCATACGAGCAAAACAGCACCAGCAGCTCAACTGCTCAACTCCCTGCTTCTGCATGGTACCAGAGAGGAAAACAGCAGCAGCAGCTCAACTGAAAAAACGCGACTAACGGTAAGTTCTAGTAGAGTACTTTTAATCTGCAATGTGAGTTTACAATGAACCATTGAAGAAAAGGTAGTAATCTGTGTGAGTGTGTTCATCGCTAAAATTTCAACCAACTTTCCCTCGAAAATTTCAGAATTTTTGAGATAAATTTTGGTTAGAAAGATGAATCATTGTTCAAATCAGGTCAAATTATTTTGCAGAGAAAAAAACAGCGAAAATCATGAAATTCGTTAATATCGCTGTGGTCTCTATTTTTTAGAAGTAACCATGAACCCCGACCGAACGGCTGAACCTAACAGAAAGTTGAATCATCACGTGACAACTTGGTATATAATAACGAAATCTAATTTTTGTGTGCCAGCTAATTTGCGTCCTTCTCATCTTAAAAATCCAGTGGTTGCTCTGTCCGTTTCCAAAAAAAAAAAAATCGTTTGTTTCCATCGATGACTGACCTCGCAGTCTAAGGTCTATAACTAATCCGCATCTAACCAAGATGCTTTGGAATTTGATATCAGCAAATTGAATTGGACTATCGTTACCGATTTTTCTAGTTCACTGAAGATGCCAACTAACAGATACAAAGTCAGGCAAGCCTGAATTTGTTACTCGAAGGATGCAGGCCAAGCAAAAGCATAAGACTGCCTTTTCTCTATCAAGATTCGCTGGGCCGCCTCATGCATGGCTGGTAGTAGCTGTTTGGATTTATGTGGGTGGCATTATTGTCTCCCTCTTTTCCTGCCGGCTATTCTTCTATCTTTCACTCGTTGTAGAGAACAGGTAGCTCCATTTTTCTCATCCTGCTATATTCACTGGTGAATCCATATATAGCTCAAGTAATTCAGAATGCACAAGATTACAAACATGTCATCTGTCTTAAAATTTGCTATTTTAGTAGAGCAATAATGAGTATTAATTTTCTCTTTTGTTCTCTCTTCCCTGCGTGAACCGTGGAGCAAGAAGGAAGGGGACGTTCATTCTTGTCATCAGCCATTAATTGCATATCACTAGTCGACGACAAAGGAATATTTGATTGGTTCTTGTTTGGAGCAGACGAGAAGTCGGGCCGCACGGAGGAGATATCCTCTTGATTACGGGAACCGCCCCGATGAAGAGAAGGGCTCGACGCCGGAGAGGGGGTCGGCTACGATGGTGAGGGATTCCCCAGCAGTCAGGGTGCCTCAGGGGGCTGCCTTCGTGTCGCGGAATGGCTGGCGGGCGGAGGATGATGCGTCTCAGCCCATGGGTGGGGGTATGGGGGCGGCGACATTGGAGCACCTTTGACCTGTTGATAAGCCTTCATCATCTCTGAACGGGAACTATGGGGGGCAATTGGGTGATCCGGACTCCGGCAAGGGGGTTCAGGATGCCTTGCAACAGTCGTCCTCTGGCCTAGATTGTTCATCTGATCAGGGGAGGTCGGATGATTCATCCAATAGGGATTGGCCTTCTATTGAGCAGAGTATCCCGATCAGCAGGGGAGTACGGTGTCGCCTTACCATGGCTCCTGGGAAGAGTTGGTGCGTCGACAAATCAGGATATCGTCCTCAAACGAAAGGTGGACAACAGCTGATCCATGATCAGATTGTGAATGACATCAAAGCCCATTTGTTTGCAGATAATAAATCTGATCCTGAACTCGATGCCTTGGAGTTAGCTTGTGAGGGACTGGAGAACTCCATGGAGAGAATGCGTCTGCTCGATTCGGATGGGATTTCAGGGAAGAACAGAGTCGTTGACGCGGCGGGAGGGGGAGCATTTGAAACAGTGATGGGTTTGGATACCCGTTTTGACCATTCCTAGATTTCGGGCGGACCCGATCCAGGATGGTATTGGATCCCCAAGGGCAGACTCACCCATGATATATCTCATCCGGCCAACTTGAGCGATGTTCGGCGATTTGGGCATCTAGCTCAAGAGGTTAGGGTTACAGCTCCACCAAAAATCCTCGACAAATCCTTTGCGCAAGCGACGATGGCAAACCGCGAGCCTGCTCGACTCGAGCCTGCTCGTCCAGGGGGCAAGCGGAGACAAGAGGGTCCCCTGCATGAGGACTGGATGGATGAAGATGACCTGCTGGGTGGGGAGTTGCGTCATGAGCAGGATCTCTGGTGGCGTCTTGAGCAAGGCAGTCGTGGGGGTAGAATGGATGAACATGGTGGTTTTAAATGGAGAAGGATGGAAAACTTTGGGGTACAGGATTTGAGCAGGGAATGCGAGGGCAGGAGAGATTTTGGGGCAATAGATTCAACTATCAATCTCGCCAGGATTTTGACAGGCAAGGTGTTCAGCAAGGGGGCTGGCATCCTCAACAAGGGGATTGGAATCCTCATCAGCAAGGGAATTGGAGACCTATTCAGCATGGTGGATGGATTCAAAACCAGCAGGGGTCTGGGATTCGTTCTGATAGGCATCCTGGTCAGGAGGATCGTAAAGGGAGCCAATCTGGAGGAGTACTCCCCAAGGAAGGTATGAAACTTGGCAATTCTTTTGAGATGAAATGTTTTCGATGTCTAGACGTTGGTCATCTGCAATATGATTGTGTGAATGAACCCAAGTGTTATAAATGCAAAGCTAGTGGGCATATGGGGGCTGATTGCAAAAACACTAAAAAGCTCAATATGTATGCTTTCGGGGTTCCTGAGCAGGGTTTCTATTCCATTGATTTGTCATATTCCAGGGGTAAAATCTATCAGGCTACTGGTATTTTAACTATGCTAAATGGTGAAGCTTCTGAAGAAAAGATAGATAAAGAGCTCAAAAATCTAGTCAGAGATTCATGGGATTTCAAGGTTAGGAAAATGTCTCCGAAAGAGTACATTGTTGTCTTCCCTACTAAGACTTCCTTAGATACTTTTGCCAAGTTGAATGAGTTTGAGATGTCTCTCTATGGACTCAAAGGCAAACTAGAAAAATCTGTGATTAATCCTGACACCTCTTCTGTGCTCAAGACTGTTTGGATTAAGATACATAATGTCCCGCCTTTGGCTAGAGAGGTGGATATTGTTAAAGAGTTGACTCATTTGGTTGCTGAACCATTAGTAGTTGATGAGTTAAGTCTGATAAGAGCTGAACCTGTAAGGGTACAGGGGAGATGCAGGAACCCTACTGCTATGAAGGGCTCTGTTGAGGTGTTCTTCAATGGTGTGGGGGGTATTCTTAAGATTTGAGGTGGAAGAAGGTCAAATATCTACTAAAGGAGGGAAGGGTGACCCTCCTGGACCTGGATATGGACTTGGGGGCTCTGGACCTGGTGGTTCCAGTGGGGGCAAGGATGATCATGATAGGCAATTCAAAGGGGACAAATCCAGAAGAGGAGTTGGTAAGTTTGACAGGATAGGGAAAGTTGACAAAGAGAGAGACTCCAGCCATGATGGATCTATGGATGAGCACATGGGGGAGGTGCCACAAGATGTTAATCCAATTGCTGCTTTCCATCCCCAATTTGGTCTGATGTCAATGATAATGCCAACTAATTTGGATAGCAGTGAGAAACAGATTCAGTTGGGGGCTGAGAATATGGATTCTGGGAAGTTCCAATTGGGCATTGTTCAGGGTCCTAAGGAGAACACTGATTCCTTGGATAAGTCAGGGGAGCAAATTGTTGTTCATGGAAGGGAAGGGCCCTTCTTGATCGATAAATCTAAGTGGCCTACTTTAACGTTACCTAGGGAACAGGATGGGGAAAAAGATGGTTTAGGAGAGCTCACAAAAGAGGAATCTATGCTAGACCAGAATATTTCTCATGGCAGTGCGAGTTTTGACAAGAATCACTCTACTTACTCAGGTGAGGTGATGAAGGAGTTTAGGACCACCCAAGATTCTGTTCCAGATGGGGAAGAGTTTCCTATGGCTGCTGATCTCTCTCAAGAGAAGTCGCTTGATTTTCAAAACAAAGGGCAGAATTTGATGAATATTGATAAGGTCCAGCCTATCAGTCAAGTTGAGATAAGGAAGGGCTTTGTGTGTCTCCAGACTTCTCCTCCAACGGTGGATGAGATCTCTATGGCTTCTGAAGAAGACTTAATGGATAATGTGTCGACTCAGAGCAAAGATTCAGACATTGAAAGTGTTCACCAGGGGTGGCAGTCTCCTAATAGCAAAAAATCCAAGAAAAGAAACAGGAGGAAGACAGTGGTGGCTACTAAAGCAAGCTCCAGAATTACTAGAGATGGAGTCCCAATTGCCACTAAGGTAGAACAAAGAGTGATGGCAAAGAACTACATTCCAGGTAATAAGACTACCTCTGATCCTACCAATAACCGTTTTACTATCTTGAATAATGCTTCGACTTCTAGTCTGCATGAGGTAATTATTGATTTAGACCTAGAAGTAGATAATATTGAGGATGAATTAGATGCTTTTAGAATAGAGGAAAGGACAAGAGCTATAATAGCAGAGGCCAAATATAAAAGTTACCTTGATAGACAAAAAGAAAGAACTCAACCTTAGGATGAGTCTCAGTTAGCCGATTTGGCCATGCGGATCATTTCAAATAAAGAAAGGGATTTTACTATGATTTCCTCCAAGGGAGGAGTGGGTGATAGTAATCCCCTGGAGCCAGGAGGGTTTGACCTTGATTTAGTTTATCAATGAGGATCATGTTCTGGAATGTGAGGGGGTTGGGAAAATCACATAGGAGAGGCATGATCCTGAATCATATCCTCCAAGAGGATTTAGATGTTGTGGATGTGCAGGAGACTATTAAGTTGGATTTCTTAGATAAGGAGTTAAAAGAGATGTCTGGTACTAGCATCTTTAATTGGTTTTGGATTCCGGCTAAGGGTCATTCAGGGGGTCTTTTGCTGGGAGTTAAGGATGACAGTTATGAGGTTGAGGATGTTAATAAAGCTGAGTTCTTCCTGGGTGTGCTGGTTAGGCATAGACAATCTAATTTCAAGTTTTGGATTCACAACATTTATGGGCCAGCACAACATGAGAAGTCAGAGTCTTTCATCCAGGAGGTTTCTGCTTTTTGTGAGAATGAAGTGTTACCTATTCTACTTGGGGGGACTTCAACTTGATCAGGAGCAATAAGGATAGAAATCAGGGTCAAGGGGACCCTAAACTCATGGATCTTTCCAAAAATTTCATTGGTAATTTTCATTTGAGGGACATTTTTATTAGTGGAGCAAAGTTCACTTGGTCCAATAAACAAAAGGTTCCCCTTCTTGTCAAACTAGATAGAATTTTAGCTACCAGTAGTTGGGAGATGGAATATTCTAATTGTTTTGCTTGGTCTAAAGCTAGAGTTGGATCTGATCACACTCCTCTGATTTTGGACACTGGGGACAAGGGAGTCCCAAGACCAAAGTACTTTTTCTTTGAGAAGAAATGGCTTCATCAGGAGGGTTTCCATGCTTTGGTACATAATAAATGGAGGGAGCTCAGACATAAATTTCCTAATGGTGCTTATTCTTTAGACATCTGGCATGGGTGCTTACAGGGTCTTAGACTGTACCTTAGGGGGTGGAATATGAGGAGGATTGGGGACCAAAAAAGAATCATGGATGATTTGGTTAAGAGGATCCAAAACCTTGATCTTGTAGCTGAACAGAGGCTTTTATCCATGGAGGAGTGGAATGACAGATTAGAGGTGGAGAAAAATTTGGAAAACCTATATTTCTTGGAGGACCTACAATGGAAACAAAAAGCTAGAAAAAATTGGATTTTGCAATGGGATGCAAATTCTAAGTTTTTCCATCAGTTTGCCAGTGGTAGGAGAAGGAAAAAATACCATTACCTATCTTGAATCTGAAAATGGGGAAGTAAGAGGACAGGGTGAGATTACACAACATATTATGAGCTACTATAAAGGTTTATTTTGACATAATGATCCCTGTGAAATGAAGCTCAACCATAATTTTTGGCCTGACAATTTGTCTCTGTCTGAGGATGATAGAGTTCTTTTAGTTAAACCTTTTTGCTCAGAAGAGATCAAGGAAATGGTGATGCACATGAAAGAAAATTCAGCTCCTGGCCCAAATGGATATGGGGTTGTGTTTTTCAAAAATTGATGGGTGGTACTAAAGGGGGATTTGAATAACATGTTCAACAAGTTCTTTGATGGGTTGCTGGATATCAAAAGATTAAACTATGGAGTTATTACATTGGTTCCTAAACTTAAGGAGGCTAATAATATTAAGCAATATAGACCAATCTGTCTGCTGAATGTGGATTTCAAATGTTTCACTAAGGTCTTGACAAATAGACTGGTGCCAATTGCTAGGGAGATTATAGGAGAGAACCAAACAGGCTTTGTTAAGGGCAGAAATATTTTGGAGGGAGTTGTGGTGCTACATGAATTTCTCCATGAGTTAAGCATATCCAAAAAGAAAGGCCAGATACTTAAGTTCGATGGTCCTTTTTGGAACATGTGATGATTGGGAGAGGATTTCCTACAAAATGGATTAACTGGGTTATGAGTACAGTAAAAGATGGGAAAGTGTGTATCAATGTCAACGGTGAGAGGATCCCTTACTTTAAAACCTTTAGAGGCTTAACACAGGGAGACCCCCTCTCCCCCCTCCTATTTAATTTGGTGGCTGATGCTCTAGGAGCGCTCTTAGATAAGGCAGTTAGTAAGGGTCATTTGAAAGGGGTGTTAGAAGACCTGATTCCTAGGGGCATTTGACATATTCAGTACGCTGATGACACAGTTATCATGATTGATGGGTCTGATAATTCCATTAGAAACCTCAAACTTATTCTATATTGCTTTGAATGGCTTTCTGGGCTTAAAATCAACTACTACAAAAGTGAAGTCTTTGTGTTTGGGGTTCAACAAGAGGAAAAAGAGCTGATGGCTAATATGCTTAACTGTGTGTTGGGGGAGCTACCTTTGAAGTATTTAGGAATCCCTATAAGTGACAAACACTTGAACATGGGGGCTTTTGATCCCATTGTGCATAAGATGATTAAGAGACTTGATCCATGGAGGGGAAAATTTTTAACATCTAGGGGTAGGCATATTCTTACCAATTCTTGCCTATCTAGCATCCCCCTATACTGCATGGGCTTTTATTGGCTTCAGGATAGTGTTCACAAGAAGATGGATGGTGTGAGGGCCAAATTTTTATGGAAAGGAACAGAGCAAAAATTTAGATACCACATGGCCAAAGGGGAGATGATTTCTAGACCCAAAGACCAAGGGGGTGTGGGGGTGATCAATACTAGGATTATGAATGATTGTCTTCTGGTAAAGTGGATTTGGAAAATTTTTCAATAACCTGAGGCTATGTGGTTCAGAATCATCAAGACTAAATATATGAGGGAAGGGTGTTTTTTTGAATCTAGTGCCAAGGGTGGCTCACAATTTTGGAAAGGGCTTCATATGGTCAAACATTTGTTTAAGTGGGGGGCCCTCTTTCAGCTTAGGAATGGTTCCAATTGCAAATTTTGGCAAGACTGCTGGGTATTGTAGGTGCCTTTAAGTATTGCATATGAGGACATTTATAAAATGGTGTGAAATAGCAATTGTTATGTTCAAGAATGTTGGGTTGAAGGAGAATGGTTTATGGACTTTAAACGTTCTCTTACGGTACAGGAGCATAACAGATGGACTGAATTGAAAAACACACTCCAGGGTATTAACCTGGTTCCATATTGTGGTGATTCTGTGAAATGGGCTTTAGAGAGTAAAGGTTACATTTGGAAATGTAAAATTCCTTTGAAAATCAAGTTTTTCCTTTGGCAAGCTTTCAACAATAAACTTCGGGTTGCCAAGAGTTTGGCCAAAAGAGCATGGAAAGGGGATATCCACTATTGTCTTTGTGGCTTGATAGAATCTGTTGATCACTTGTTATTCAAATGTCATTTGGCGAGGTTTATTTGGAGTATTATTAAAGAAATTTTTAATCTGGGATTTTGTCCATCATTGCTGGAGGAGTTCAGTTGTATCTGGTTGCAGGGCAAGGGGCCTTTGCCTAGCAATTTACTGATGTTTGTTTTTGCAGGTATTGCATGGGCTTTGTGGACTACAAGGAACAAGATGGCTATTGAGAAAGTTTTTCCTAAAGCACCATCTGATGTTATATACCTTGCTATATCCCTTATGCAGAAATGGAGCCATTTGCTCAGGGGGAAGGACAAGGAACGTGTTGATCACATCCAGGAGAATGCCTTGTCCTGGATGAAGAACTTTTGCCCAAATGTTATTTTACTTTCAGATATCTCAGAAGTGTAATTCTGTGGTAGTTGATTGTTGTATCAGGACTAGTTGTTGATCTTCAACTTGTTGCTGGTAATCCCAGTGTACCATGTTTGGCTACCGTTTGCTTTATAAAAGCAGAGTTATTCTCTTTAAAAAAATAATGAGTATTAATTAATGATGTCGTCAATTTGTAATGACATGTCGTCTCAAACTCTCAACCAAAAAAAATTTGTAACTCAATGACTCATTCATTGTCCCTGCATGACGTACGACACCATAGAAGTTTTTGAACAATGTTAATGCTCTTCCACCATGACGCTGACATCCTATTGCTTCTAGTTTCAGAGCAAATTTCTTTTGGTTAATAATGACTAGGAGTGTTTCTCTCTTTTATATACAAAAGGTGGTCTCCATTTCAAAGAATACAAAGACTTCTTCCTCATCCTCATCCTCATCATTGTCTTTATATACATATTTGTTAATGTAGTGTGGAGCCATCAGCAATGACGTGGCAATGCAACTTAGTCTTCCCATGGAATATTCTACAGAACCCCAAAATGATATATTATATTATCATTGGAGACTAGTTGTGATTTATAAAGGACGCGTAGCTAGTTTCAGGTTAGGTAATAGATGGAGTATTACATATGCTTGATGAATTCCGGGTCTCATAGTTCAAACAAGATGCAAATACTCCGTTCAAAAAACCCCATCACTACTGGATTTTCAACCGGCACAATGAAATCAGTAGCAGTGATGGCAGTGATGAGGTGCAAGCCCTAGTTTGATTATGGATAATTGATGAAACCTTGGTGAATTAACCCTTGCTCTAAGTGATGAACAAGATAGGTTGATTCACAACCAAATGGAGCTAGATGGCACTCATGTGATGGAGATGGCCAAAAGATGGTGATCAAGTGCTCCAACATGGAAAAGAAGAAAGAGGAAAATAAATTGAGCTTAAGGCAAAGGTATAAGAGCTAGGGCCATTTTGCTTTGCCTGTCAAGACACAACAGAGTGCGTGATCAGATTTAGGGTAGATAACCGTACTGTAAAGAAGGGAATCTTTCATTGCAATGGTTATTTAGTGCCACTAAGTGTGAGTCTCATTTGCATATGCATTGTGCTTAGTGACATGGTGAGGTGCAAGAGAAAGGCCTTTCAAATTGATTGAAAAATGCTAACCCACACACTTGACTTGTTGGAACACTTGGTGGTGTTGAGCACAATTGAAGAGGCTTTGAAAATGAAGTTTTGTTGAGATGGATAGCCCTTCGTATAAGCTTTATGGAATATCCAAGATCATGCAAATCAAAGTTTGGAGCTATTAGTTATTGGCGTTTTAGTTTGTATGCTGAAATTTGAGAGCCCATACTGGAGGTCCGGTAATTAATCAGCTTTATAATTACTCCAGGCTGAGTGCTCCAGTTGCCAAAACTGGAGGTCTGGTTTTTGCTCTAAAAATGTTTTTTTCTAGAATCTGAATGCTTCTACTGGAGGTCTGGTTGCCAAACCGGAGGCCCAGATATCGTCCTAAAATTGATTTATTTTCAGATGCTGGGAGCCTCAATCGCAGGTCTAGTTGAAACCCGAGGTCCGGTTCTATGCTCAGGGCTAGAAACTAGAGCTCTAGTTTGACTAGAGCTCTGGATTTGGGCGATCTGCCTCCAACGGTTAGATCTAAGAGAGCCATTTGGAGGGGGTCCACCTGGCTGATTGAGGAGGGGTGTGGGGGGCTGGTCCAGCTTCCTTATCTCCTCCCCCTCCTCCTCTCTCACTCATTCTTCTTCCCCACTTGCTCATTTGAGACTCCAAAAAGGAAGAACAAGCTCTCTCCCTTCTCCTCTCTCACTCCCAAGGATTTGTGCTCCAATCAAGTGAGAGATCAAGCTCTAGTGTTGATCTTGAGAGCTTTAAGAGCATCTCCTCCCTCTCCTCTCCTCTCCAAGCTTGGTGCACATTCATGAGAGAATTTGGGGAAAACCCTAGTGTGTGCATTTGAGGTTGAATATTTGGTGGCACTAGATGGCGATTGTGATTATGGATTTCTTATTACTCTTGGTGACTGCCGTCACCTAGATGGTTGGTGATTTGTTGATTGGTGAGGTAATTTGGTGATTATGTCCACCCTATATCAAGGATTATATTTATGAGGGGTTCTTGTGCCTTCCATGTGGGAGATCACAAAGGCAACTCTAGTAGATTGCTCGTAGCTTGTGGATCCCCATCTTGTGTTGGTTGTGCGGCACCCGGTTGCGGGTTAGGCGTGTGATGCCTATAAGCGCGTGAATCTCCAAGTGGGTTAATCGCTACAATGAAGACTAGCTTGCCGGCAAGCAGGTGAACCTCAGTAAAAAATCATTGTGTCATCTTGTCCCAAGGATTTCATTGGTATTCTATTGATTGATCACTTTTCTTGGCGGTATAATCACTTCTGTCTCTTGCATTTACATTCTTATATACTTGTGTAGTGATAGTGGTAGCTAGTGAGCAGAGTTGCTTAATTAGTTCTATTTATCTTGCTAGCTTGCTCACTAGGTGTAAAGTAGAGACTTAGCCTTTGTTTGATACATAGAGATCATAGGAAATAGAATTGGGTAGGTGGCTTGCAACACATTCACTAGTGCTAGTGCAAAATTGCATTATAGCCTTGTTGTTGTCTAACCAATTGTTCTAGGGATTTGTAGATTTTTAATTAGGCTATTCACCCCCTTCTAGTCATTTAGGACCTTTCAAGTGGTGTCAGAGCCATGGTCACCGTTTATTTGAGGCTTAACAACCTTCGGTGTCAAAAATGGCTCAAATCAACAACACCAAGAAGCCACCCTAATTTGACAGCACAAATTATCCATATTGGAAGGCAAAGATGACCACCTACATCAAGTCAATCAATCAAAAGATATGGAAGGTGGTGGAGACCAAGTTTGAGGTTGCTAATCCGAAGCCACCCACCGCGGCCGAGGAAATATTGTTGAAAAATAATAACATTGCTCATAGTGCTATTCATGATGCCATGGATGAGAGGGTGTTTGAGCAATTCAAGAACCTAGAGAATGCTTATGAAGCTTGGAAGAAGTTGGAATAATCATATGAGGGCACTCAAGCGGTGAACGGTGCAAAGGCATACATTCTGAAGGAGAAGTTTGCTAGCTTCAAGATGAAGGAAGATGAGAGTGTGCCGGAGATGTTTCATCGGCTCCAAGTGCTTGTCAATGATCTCAAAGCACTTGGTGAGGAGGTGAAGGACAAGGACTTCTCTCATAAGTTTTTGAGATAGTTACCATCAAGATTTGGCATGTTGGTCGCATTGCTAGTGAGGAGTGGTTTCGACAACATGACACCAAACCAAGTCTTGGGAGATATGATGACCGATGACACCTATAGAGATGAGAGTGAGAAGGAAGAAAAGAAGAAGGATGAGAAGAAAGATGAGAAGAAGAAAAGTGTGGCATTCAAAGCTGCATCGTCATCCAAGAGCAAGGGCAAAGAAAAGAAAGAGGCATCAAGTGAGGATGAAAGCTCAATTTTTTGGGATGATGAAGATGATGAGAAGATGGCTCTTTTTGTGAAGAAATTTGGCAAATTCATGATGAAGTCATCATCCAAGAACAAGGATGAACCTAGGAGATGCTTCAATTGCAATAGCAAGGATCATGTTATTGTGGAGTGTCCCTATAATAGTGACAATGATGATGACAACAAGAAGGGCAAGAAGAAGGAGAGCAAGATGACCTTCAAGAAGAAGAAGAAGAAGAAGGGAGGGTCATATGTGGTCACTTGGGATAGTGATGCTTCCTCAAGTGATGATGATGACAGTGATGAAGAAAAGAATTCAAGCAAGAAGAAGCCTCTTACCAGTATTGCTATCAATGAGAAGCCTTTGGTCTTCGACACTCCATTGACATGCTTCATGGCTAAGGCCACTAAGGTAAAATCCAATGATGAGTGTGGTGAGAGCAATAGTGAGAACAATGATGACGGTGAACCATCCAAGGATGAGCTCTTAGACATGTTATAAGATGGTCGGACTCATTTTGACAATAAGAGAAGGCAATGCAAAGACTTGAAGAAGGAGCTTAAAGCCCTTAAGTAAGCCTTTGATGAGCTTAATGCATCTCATGAGAGGCTAGAGGAAGCCCATGAGAAGCTTGGCAAATCTCACAAGAAGCTTGAAAAGGCTCATTCCACTCTTCTTGAGCAAACTGAGGAGGGTCTTATAACACATGACTTAGGTTTGACTTGTGATATTATTGATAAATCTATTTGCAAGCATATTATTATTGCTTCCACTAACCCGTCTTGTAGCACAACCATAGCTACTTCACGTAGTTAGAGTGTCACTTGTGATACTACACTAAAGGTGGAAAATGAGAGCCTCAAGAAGAAGGTAAATGAGCTTACTCACACCTTAGGCAATGCCTATGGTGGTGAGGCCTGCTTGCATAAGTGCTTGGGTAGCCAAAGATTTTTTTCTCAACAAAGAGAGATTGGACTATACCTCAAGAAAGGCAAGGTGGCCTTTGCTACTCACAAGACTAGTTTTGTGAAGGGCAATGGTCGGTTTTGCAATAGTTGCAAGCAAATTAGGCATGTAGAGCAATATTGTAAGAACAAGCAATCACATGCCAATGCATCCTATATCAAGTTTGATTCTTGTTATTTACTTACCAAGGATGTTAATGGGGTGCAAGCTAAGTTTGTTGGTACACTAATTGTGGGCTCAAAGAAGAAAGCTATTTGGGTACCAAAGAGCTTAGTCACTGACCTTGAAGGACCAAAGCAAGTTTGGGTACCTAAAAAAGAATTGATGTTCTTTTGTAGATAAATTACAAAGCCAGAGGAAGGCATTGGGTTCTTGATAGTGGGTGCACTCGACACATGATCGGTGACACAAGAATGTTCAATTCAATCAACACCAATGGCAATGATGGTTATGAATGTATTACATTTGGTGATAATGGTAAAGGCAACGTCAAGAGGCTTGGTATGATTACAATATCCAATGACTTGAGTATTTCCAATGTGTTGTTAGTTGAGAACTTGAACTTCAATTTGCTATCCATTGCTCAATTGTGTGATCTTGGATTTAAATGCATATTTGGAGTAGATGATGTAGAGATCATATGTGTAGATGACTCTAATTTGATCTTGAAAGGCTTTAGATATGAGAATCTATGCTTGGTAGATTTCAATGCTAGTGAAACTCAATTGTGAGCATGCTTGTTCACTAATTCTAGCATGGGTTGGTTATGGCATAGAAGCCTTGGTCATGTTAGAATGAAACAATTGAATATATTGATTAAGCATGACCAAATTAGAGGCTTGAAAGATGTGGTATTTGAGAAGGATAAACTTAGATGCTCTTGTCAAGCTAGAAAACAAGTTGGAAACACCCATCCTAAGAACAACATAATGAGTACTAGCAAGGCATTTGAGTTATTGCACATGTACTTGCTTAGCCCAACACAATACACTAGCATCGGTGATAACAAATATGGCTTTGTAATAGTGGATGACTTGACTAAATACACATGGGTGTTCTTTCTGGTGGACAAAAGTGATGTGTTTGCAACTTTCAAGTCATTTGTCAAGGGCATTCAAAATGAATTTGAAACAGCCATTAGGAGACTTAGAAGTGACAATGGTACTTACTCCAAGGACACTAGAATTGATGTGTTATGTGATGATTTTGGAATTAAACATCAATTCTTAGCCAAGTATACTCCATAATCAAATGACCTTATTGAGAGGAAGAATAGAACACTTATTGATATGGCAGGGTCTATACTTAGTGAGTACAATGTGAGTCAATCTTTTTGGGTCGAGGCAATCAACACGGCTTGCTATTGTATCAACCACCTCTATTATCACTGAATGATGGAGAAGACACCATATGAGCTCTTAAATGGTAGAAAGCCCGACATTGCATACTTTTGGTTTTTTGGTTGCAAATGCTTCACATTGAAGAAAGACACTAGATTGAGAAAGTTTGACAAAAAGTGTAATGAAGGATTCTTGCTTGGATACTCAACAACTAGCAAAGCCTATAGAGTTTTGAATTTGGTAAGTGGTACTCTTGAGGAAGTTCATGATGTTGAATTTGATGAAACCAAGGGTTCCCAAGATGAAGATGAGAATCTTGATGATGTTAGAGGCTTTCAACTATCAAATGCTATGAAGAACATGGATGTCGGTGATATTAGGCTAAGACAAGACAGTGTTCAAGTGCTATCTATAACATCCTAGATGTTAAAATGACATTAAATGTTTGATCATGAGCATCATTAAGCATAATCACCAAGTATTATGTCAATCATGCATTCCAAGTTTCATTGATGGCATACATGTTGTATATATGGTGTTTCATATGTTGCATATACTAAGTTTTATATGTTGCATGAAATGTTATCTTTGTTATCAATTTAGAATTTTTGTGAATTTATCTATGAGAATTTGCTTAAACAACTAAAATTTTGTTAATATAAACTTTGTACTGTTAAGTGTGTGCTTTCTTATGAAACCAAAGTTTGGTGATATTAATAAGTCAAATATGTTTGAATTTGAGCTCAAAGATTGGATTTGATGCTGAATCTGATACTTAGCCATTCTTTGACCATCACTAAAATCCAGTAATAAGTTCAATTCTTGATGAATTATTAAATCAATTTTCATAAGTAAAAATTGGTCAATCTTTATTTCATTGCTTGGTCCTCCACTTGAGCTTTGATAATGTGCATTTAGTTGAGATGTTTGGTTACTAGTTGCTCATGAATTAAATCCCAAAGTTACTGAGAAAAATCTATTTTTCAAAACCTAAAACTAAAACCCTAGGTTCAGTTTCACTGAACCCTTCTTACAAATTCAAAATCTCAAAATTTGTTTTTCCTTTGATGTTTATCCTAAAATAGTAGTTGTAGAACTCGTGTATGTCAACAACTTTTGTTAAAAGTGATCATCATGTTTTGTTGCAAAATCATGAGAAAGAAGGAGAAGAAGAAGGGCTATCAGGCGTGAACAGTAACCCAGGAAGCAGGTGCCACGTAGCTGGTTCGCCCGAGCCGCCGCCCTAGCTCACTACCGTTGTGCGCGTGTGACACCCAGCTGCTTCCATGGATGGTCCCCAAGCAGTTGTTGTCATGTCCTGAAGCCTCGCCTTGCCGTTATAAGCACAACATCACCGACGGCTTTCTCTTTTCTCTCTTCCCCGCTGCCGGTGCAACTCCCATTCGCCAGCAAATTCGTCACCCACGCTGCGCTTTTGCTCAATTCCTTTTGCTCGCAATTTTGCCTCACCTTTGCGCACCCCCTAGCCTGCTCGCATAGCTTGTGGCCACTCAAATGACCCTCACACCTGTTTCCACCGCGGCTATCCGCCATCGCCACCAAAGCTCTACCCCACTGTGGCCAGGGCTCACCAGAGCATCTCCCGCCATATCTTTTGATGTTCTAGTTCCCTCGAGATGCGGTGAAGCTCATCGAGTCCTTGATTTAACCCCTACCACACAGGTCATGTTGGAACGGTGACCTCACTACTGGTTCAGGCCACCACGTCTACCCTCGACGTCAGCAGCTAGCTCTGCTGTGCCCCGCCACAACCGAGTAGCCAAATAATGTCACGATGAACTCCTGATGCTATCCAAACCCATAGTTTTATCTCTACCGTACCACATCGTAACACCGTGTCCACCTATGCACCACCGTGCCGCACGCCGCTGTGCCGCCATGGCCGTGGTCATGTTTGGTGCGAACCCTAATCTAGTCACCTAGCACAGTGGATGAGTCCTTCTCTAGTATTTACAAATCTTTAATACACTTTAAGTTTTGTGAGATGTGCATTAAGTACTTAGGAGTTGGTCGAATACCGTTGCTGCATGATTACCTTGATATTCCGGTATCCTTAGTCGTACCCACTAGTATGTGTAGGTCGATATCTCTAATGTTTAGTAATGCTTAGACTTCGATTGAAGTCGAAAGATGGTTTCATCGTTCGTGAGAAATAGGTTTTACCTTTGTTCTTGTCAGCTCTGTTTTTGGGTCATGAGAATACCATGTTAATGATAATGATAAATTGAGACCGGGCAGGACTCGATGTTGTTGGCAGTTCTTAACGCACATTTCTACTGCCAACATTTAAACAAAATAAAACAAATAGGACCACCAAAACTTAGAAATAGGGTTTATAACTAACATTCTCCACGAGTTTTGGTACTTATATGTTTTGCAGGCATAAACATGGAAATACACAAAAATGTGCATTCCGGAAGGAGTATTTGAGCAAAACAACAAGCAAAGCCCAACCAAACTCCAACTTCGGGCTAGAATACTAGCGTGGGAGCCCTCTAGACCTAGCCAGTACGCCACTAGAGCAAGGCGGTGGTGAGCGGGCTGGCCCAGGGTACAGCCGCACCCATGGTGCTGGCGCACCACCCCTAGCTCTACTCGGCCCCACCTTCGTCTAGTGGTGCATTCAATGCACGTGGAGGCTGTTGCATGTGGTACTTACCAAAATTTTGAACAAACCTACGTCCACCAAGCCTATAAACGAAGTCCCCTCCTCACATTCAAGAAGGATCATACACATTGGAGAAGAAGGAGGGCTACACATATTTTCATTAGCTTCTAGCTAGACTATAGTAGGGAGTGAGAGAGGAAAAGAGTTAGAGGAATAGCAGAATAGCGGTACCTTCTCCCTCGTGTACTCAGCGTGCCTTCTACCTCGGGTGGATGGAGTGCCAGACTTGTCGGCCCCCTCTACACTTGTACCTCTACGTTCGTCTTACTAATTGGAGTAAGAAGTTCGTGTTCATCTTTTGATTTTGATTCTTTAAGTAAAGTTATCATTGTTGCTACTTACTTGCGGGTTCGTCATCCATCCTCATGGTGGGTGCTCTAGTAGAGGATTCCTAATAAAGATGAAAGTTCCTGGCCAACGCCAGAGTATTAGCGGTTAGCGTAGGCGTGGTGTCTAAGCTACACGTTACCTTCTTTTGCCTCGTATCCCACGGTTGAGGGGTAGGCGGCAAGTGGTGACAGCCTTGTCCATCTCTCATAATCCCCCATGTTCGGATATGGCTTAGAGCTACAGGGCGGATATGACTGGCAGACCAAGCATAAGCCAGTGCCCGAAGTGAGTCTGTAGTAGCAGAGTTATCTTCACTTAAGGTTTCTACCCTTAGAAGAACCTCACTATGCAAGTTACCCTTCATCCTTTTATCCTAGGTAAACTAGCCAAGAGACTACTTACAATACCATTTCTTTAGGAAAATACGATACCCTGAATACTTTTAGGTGAAGTGCTACAACGGCACTTTCATACGCTTGTGGACTTTTCTGCTTACGCTAAGAAGCACCAACAAGTATTTCTACCGCCATTGCTAGGGACGGTTGTCATTTTAGTTTACGAACCTAGTTTGCCCATGTACCCTTTGTTTTACCTTCTTCTCTTTTTACCCTTTTCCAATGGAGCAAACTACCATTCAAAACCTTTCTGCTCCCAAGGACGAGTTCGTTGAACCTCCACAATCCTCGAAGGCAATCACATCTTCAAGTTACGAACTCCGCCCAGGCTTTATAGCCTTGGTTCAGGAACAAGCCTTCATGTCGGGCCCCTAATTTAGGGTCCTCTATGCATCATGTATCAGTTCCTGGATCAATAGGTAATACGCATAATTTGAACAAGATTGATATTAAAAACCATATTCTTATTGCTAATGGGGAAACATATTACATGGTTCAAGTTACATAGCTTGGGCCACTAGCCTTACATCGTATATCAGTGATCTAAGACATCAGTCCTATGACAACGTGGCTCCATTCCTATAAGCAACTTGGAGTGCGGACATTACCCTAGACTTATTCCTTATTCTATATCCCAAACATCATAATCCTAGCATAGCTTCTTCATGCGGTCGAATGGCTCCGTCGTCAAAAGTTCTCCTGATGTCCTATCCTTGCGTAGTCGTTGGTAGCCTTATCCTCTATTATACTCCTATTGCTTCATTCCAAAAAACATAGAGTGGAGGGGGGTTGAGTACATACGTACTCAGCAAACCCTAACTTTGGGTGAAGGGAAAGTGGATAGAGGCTATATGTGGAGGTGGTTAGTGCTAAGGGTGAAGGTATAGGTAGTAGAATGATGTAGTCATAAATATAGGTTGGGCCCTGGCAGGGTATTTCCATCCTCACCGGTTCCCGAATTAAATATAGGTTACCAAGTTCATAAATACGTCTTACTAGAGTATCACAGTTGTTGAAGTCTAATCATAGTTGCTCTCATCATCTGAAATGTGCCAACCTAATTCTAATAAAGTACATAGGAAACGATGTCCACTACCTAGTGAAGCCAACTCAGAGCACGTTGGTCCACATTTCACTGTAAAGCTACATGTGCGTACATGACCACCTCACATTAGATCTTTGTAGTCCTAGTCAATTTGGAGGTTTTAATCAGAGAGAGGAGAAAACAACACGGCCCGGCCGCTGATAGGACAGACAAGGTGACCTTGGTGCTTTATACCATATACACAAGAGCTTTAATCCGTAGCAACAAGCCCACAGAGCAAAGCAATACATAGAGTGATTGAACTTGAGAGCTCCTCATCATGGCTGTGGTCTTGGGGGCGATGGGCAGCCTCGCCCTCAAGCTGCTCCAGCTGCTCCACTCTGAATATGAGCTGCAGAAGAACGTGAAGAAGAAATTGAAGTTTGTCTATGAGGAGCTGGAGAGCATCCAGGCTGCCCTTACCAAGGTGGCAGCAGTGCCATGGGACCAGCTCGATGAGCAGGTGAAGGTATGGGCATGCCAGGTTAGGGATGCATCTTATGACATGGAGGATGTCCTCGACACCTTTCTTGTACGTGTCGAGGGCGGCAACCCCGTAAACCAGGGCAGGCTCAAACGTGCAATGAAGAGGATGGGTGGCCTCTTTGGCAAGTTCAAGGCTCGTCGCGACATCGCTGGTGCCATTGATGACATCGAGAAGCAGCTTCAGGTGGTCGCTGACAGGCGTGCCAGGTACAAAATTGATGATATTGTGGCTAATCCTTCACCTGCAACAACTGTTGATCCTCGCCTTTCAGCTTTTTACACTAAAGCATCTCAGCTCGTTGGCATTGATGAGCCAAGGGACAAACTCATTGAGATGCTGTCCATACGGGAGGTTGATGGGTCCAGCAATGAGATGAAAATAATCTCTATTGTTGGGTTTGGAGGATTAGGCAAGACCACTCTTGCTAAGTCAGTATATGACAAGGTTACTCATCAATTTGATTGTGGTGCTTTTGTTCCAGTGGGTCGTAATCCTGACCCATGCAAAGTCCTGAGGGACGTTCTCATTGATCTTATTAATGATGCTGACAAAAGGAAAAATACCAATGTTCCTGATAAGATATCTAGTATTTTTGAGAAAAGGTACACTAGTGCTGATCTGATGAGTTTGGATGAAAGGCAGCTCATTAACGAACTCCACAAATTCCTTGAAGGAAAAAGGTACAAATTATCGACCTAATTCTGCAGAAATAATGTTTCGCACCATCATTTTCAGTTTTTTAGTATGGCACTTGCATAACACTATTGAAGTGAACATGCATGCTTCTAGACCTTATTCATGGTATATATTATCTTATTGGTTCATGTTTCTTGGACTGTCATGTGATAGTTGTGCAAGATATATGGGAATCATAAATTTGGGACGTTCCTATAGGCAATTTGGTCTTCTTCCCACATACTTGAGCGTAACTATGGGTATTCCTTCCTATAAATAGTGACTACACTGGCATTCAGCCGGTTCGACAGCCTTGTCGCCAAATTAGCGCCACCAGATCATTTAAAGGTTACAACATTAGTGCCCCAATATTCGTGGGGCCCTAGGAATAGCAATCATGAGTCAAAAGATTAATCCGCACTCGGCAAAGGGTACACGGCAAAAATTTCGTCGGCAAAGACCTGTTTGTCGAGTGCTTTTGTTGGGCACTTGGCAAAGGCTTTGCCGACTGCACGGTACTCAGCAAAGCAAAAAAAATAAATTCTTTGCCGAGTGCCTTCTTCCCCAGCACCTGGCGAAAATTGGCTTCGTTTTCCCAGCTTTGCCGAGTGTTTTTGGCATTGCACTCGGCAAAGGCTGTCTTTGCTGAGTGTTGCATTTGGCAAAGTGACCATAACCGACCTATTTTTTTTGAATTTTTACATTCCATCACGATAAAAATAATATATCACATATATATTACATCCATCATATATATCTCACATACATCACATATATCTCACATAGATCACATGCATCACAATATATATCACATATATAACCATAAGTGCATCATAAGTCCAAATAGCTAACACAAGTCGACAAGTCCATCACAAGTCCAAATAACTAACACAAGTGCATCACAAGTCCATCACCAAGTGAACAACAAATGCAAAGACAACTACCTAGATCCCCACTGAGAATGTGGTGTACCATGACCTGGATCATTCGAGGGCCTAGGAGGTGGATTATTCGAACTCGCCGATTGAGGCTGCACAATGGAGAAGACATTGCATGTGTCAGACAATAAATCCACTAGGCTACAAGTAGTGTTGTGGTTTGACCCTAAGCATGAATATACAAACTTAAACAATCATACTCATACTTATTGGAGTAGTGTGCCCTAGAGATGGAGGTGGCGGTGTAACGAATAGCAAAGCTGGCAGAGCTACACCCATCTTTTGCCCAAGAGCTTGCATGTACTAGAGAACTCCACCATCTACTGCTACTACCTCTGCTCCATCGCCACACGCTAGGCCTCCAAAGCCTCCACCCTCTGCCGATCGGCCTCCTGCAGAGCCTCCAATTGCTCGACCTGGGCCTGCAACATTTCACCACAATGTTTGAATAATGTAAAGATAAGGTATGTAAATATCAATGTATGACGAATAAAACAGGTATCACCTCGAGTGATAGAATCCGCTGCTGTGAAGTGTCCGGCCGTGGGCGTATGAGAATGCTTGCGTCCGTGCTCCGTGCTCGGATCTGGGAGAGGGAGGGAGTAGAGGTCGCGTCATTGACGCCGTCGCCAAGATAGTACCGCCCATGTTTCTTGCCTCCTCCAATCCTCATGATGACCTGTGGATCAAAGTGCTGGGAGCTCGGGTCGTAGTCGTCTCCTTGGAGAGACCTTGCCGCCGACATGTACTCATTGATGCGGGTGTAGATGGTCAGGTTGTTGTACGCCTTAAGCGGGTCCTCCGGGTTGTAGGAGACGTCGGACGTCGCCTTGCCCTTGTGGGCCATAGCATATGCTATGAACGTGTTGCACTCCTGGCCCGCATGTGACTCCAACTGTGAGAAATACAGCAAAATGATTAGAAATCAGGCAGAATTTAGCGTTAGAATAGAGAAATGAATTCGAGTACACATGCTTGTCCATATGTGGCGAGGCTGTGGTTGCCTTGATGGTACGGTACACCTGGCATCAGCAATCTTTGCTCCCAGGCAGCGTTGTGCGCTTCGGCCCACTCCGGGCCACACCACCCGTCCAGCATCATCTCACAGCACTTGGGATACACGGCGCACCACCAGGGACACATCTGCACATCATCAAGTATTTGACATATAAGAGGAACAAATTAAAACTACTTAACCTCAAAAGGAATCAATATTAATGTTCTTTATCTACATGTATGTACTGGTCCCGAGTCAGCGTCATGCTTCTTGCTTGTGGCTTCTTAACATCCTCTCCGAGGATCGACCTGTGGTAAGTGACAATGGCCTGGACGCACGCCTCATAATGGATGTCCACGACGAGCTTTTTGCAGGCTTTGGTAAACACCGCCTCGGTCCTGACCTCAAATCCCTCCTCGCATCTGTAATAAAGCTACATACAGACACGATGCATCCATTCATTATTTCAAGAAAAGTCCAATGAATGTGATGTATTGAGCAATGTGGTGCGATGAAGACCTACCCAAAAGTCCCGCTTCACCTGCACCGCCTTATTCTCAGCCTCCGCGTCGGGGGCGTTGCCGTAGTGGTCAAAGGTGTAGGCCGGCTCCCTCTTCCTGGCATAGTCAACCAGGCCAGGGAAGTGGGTCCTCCATAGAAGACATAGGATGCCATTGACATGTCATGCGAGACCACCACCCAACACAACGGTCCAGTTCCTGCATAAGTGATTAAGAAAAAAAATATTAGTTTCTACTTCAATTTTCAACATATCATATGAAGAACTATTGCAAACATCTTAAGTTACTTAGTTTGCCCTTCGGGGCGAATCACCGGGCGTCGATGAGTTGCCGGCGGAGGAGGGAGGCTCGCGGGATCTCACAAGTAGACACTCGACGAACTAGAGGAAGCGGAACCCGTACCTACCACCTATTCCTCGTCATCCGAGTCCCCACCCCCTCCTCGTCCGTCTGCTGTGCCTGCTCCTCCTCATCCCCGTCCCCGACCACCACCTCCTCCTACACCTTGTCCTCCACTGGCGTGGGAGGACGAGCCTGCCTCCTGCTGCTCCTCCTCCTCCTCCTCCTGTCCAACGGCTCCTCTTCTGCAGCCGGCGTAGGGTGTGTCCTTCGGTAAATCTAGAACACATTCCTCTGATGGTTGCCCACCATCTTTGTTCAATCACCTGCAATTGGAAAGAATAAACAAGAGCTAATTAGAAATTAAAAAGAATAAACAAGAAGTAATTAGAAATAGATGCAAAATAAACAAAACATAATTACAAAATAACATAGTATTATATGTATTAGAAATAATCTGCATGATCAGGATTAGCTGGCTCATAAGTCTCATCATCACTATCAACCATGTCAAAATAATCAACACTATCTGAAGTAGGAATGTTGTCTTCATTGTCATTGCCTAAACATAATCGCTCAACATTTGTAAGTCCTTCACATCTTGCACGTCATCTCCATCGTCCTCGTCATCAACCCAATCATTGTCTACATCCATTCCTATCACTTCGGTTAAGTCTATCTCGAACCTCTCTTGTAGCCCCTCTTCTTGATAGAACTCTCCGTCATATGTGTTTGTGTTGAAGTTGTAATCTTCATCGTTTGGTTGTGACTAACTCTTCACCCTCAATACATAAATAACTGAGCGCAGCCAACTCGTGAGCAGCGCTATTACAATCTCTACCAACAAAAACGCACTCAAAACATAAGTTTGATCCCAACAGTTTGGTTGACTATATTAGTTGTATTTGACATTAAATATTTGGATTAATCTTGACTATTGGTTCACCATAAGTCAACAATATATACCTTTTCCTGGGGATTATAATTAACTAGTCTATCAACCTGTGCTCTCGCACGGGATAACTTGAGACACTTAAGCAGTATAAATTCTTATTTAATATCTATTAAGTAATAAAAATTACTTTATACAAATAACTTTGATTTGAATCCTGAGTTACATGCGTGTATAGAGTTGGCACTTGTACGATTGAGAGAGATCAACCGTGGTACATTGATTCCCTAGTTGGGTGTTTTCTTTTCCTCAATTTTTTTGTGTCCCATTATGACTGACTTTATGTAGTATATGGGTGTGTTGTACTGCCCTATGTAGAAATTGAACCTTGTGGATAACAATATTAAAAGGTTACTTCAGCTACATATAAAAAATTAATAACATGATTGAGTATTGGATATTTAGATGTGTATCTTCAATTGTTTTCATAAATTGTAGTCTTTCACTGATTTGTTTGATGAAAATTTTGAGGTTAATCTGTAAGTCCATACCATTGATATTTGGCTTGTCATTTGTTGGTTTCTCATCCTTTGCCGAAGTAATTAAGTTGTTGTTTTGAATTCCTTAACACATTGCCTTTGCATCATTGAAATTATTTGATATGTATTTATTGCACCCTTGAAATGGATTGGTAACATAATTATGTTTCCATCTGGGTTAGATGTTGTGCCGCTTCTTTCATAATCATCTCGGTAGTGTAGATGACTTCCTAGGTTTGGCATGAGATATTCTCCGACATAGCTTTTGCTCCCTCCCTCCCTGCCTCTCTCCCTCAGGGAAAGGTTAAATGTGCAAGAAAAGCAGGAGCATTAATATATTACCTTGTTTATCTTGTCACTATCGTTGTAGTCTATGCTTTGAAGGTCGCATGTAATGACGTTGTGCATTAATGTGCATTGATGCCTTGAAGGTGTTTGATTGGAGTCTGTATTTATTAGTGAGATTAGATTTCACCACCTTAGGATAGATTTATTTTCAGACTCAAACTGAGAAAGTAGATTAGTTATAAACATAGATTCGACATATTTTTTTGGATGCTGGCAGTATGTTTTAGAGATTTTTATGAGATGCTGGGTCACATCTATTAATTGCGTGTTCGCATGATAAATACAGTGGTTTTTTAATATCAGTTCGCTGGTGGTTAATGTATTATTTATCAGCGTGTTTTCAGAATTTCTATTTTTATTTTGTTTTTGAAAAATGTAAATTGTAGGCAATGCATAGAATTATAACAGAGAAGGTTGATGATTTAGATAATCAAACGTTTTAATTTATATTGTCTTTGCTAGTGACATATGTGGGTAATTTGGACACAAACTTAAGGGTACTTTGCATTATCTTTCATAATGATAAATGTAGGTAATTTAGATACAAATTTTGGGTTATTTATAATTATAGTTTATAAATGACAGAGCCGCATAATTTAGATTTAAATTTATAGTGTTAATTTCAGTTTCTGCGTGGTTGAGGAAAATTGATTACTCTTTGTTTATATATAATAACAAAGCAGTCCTGCAGCACGCATTGCATATATCTTTCCTCTGTTTTTAGTCATATTAATTTCAGACTTTTTATTAATAGATTAACTAACGGAACGTGATGGGTACTACCGATATTATATTTTATTAGTAAATTATCAAGTGAATGTGATCACTAAGACTCATCTGATATTTTATTAACTAATTATGAACATCAGAAAATGATATTTGAATACTACATATATTTTGTTCTATTAGTGCCGATATTTTCTTAACTAATGCGAACTTCGTACAACAGATACAATATTTTAATAATGGGGCTCCTTGTGACGTGATTAATGACTCATCTGATAGTGCCCATATTTCCTTAACTAATTGCAAACGTGGTACGGCAGATATAATTTTTTAATAATGGGGCTCCTTGTGACATGGTTGATATGATTCATCTGATATTTTATTTTATGAACATTTCCAAGAGTTTGCCAAAATTCACTTGGCAAATATCGTGATTTGGTAACTCGCTAAAATATATGGCAAGTGAAAAAATAGACTCTCTCCAATAGTTTGCCATTTGGACTTGTTAAAATAAGAAGAGGCCCGCTAAGCGAATGAAGAGCCCCGCTAAGCGAACGAAGAGCCCCGCTAAGAAACGAAGAGCCCCGCTTAAATTTGCACGTGAAGCCGGATGCGCGCTCGCGCTCAGCGCGCAAATATGCGCGTGGAGGGGGAAGATTTGCCAAGTTGCTAAAATTTGCCAAGTTGGATGCCAAACTGTTGGAGGATAATTTTTTCTGTTTTGCTAAAAATAGATGGATGCCAAGTTGATTTGGCAAACTCTTGGAGATGCTCAACTAATTGTCTTCAATTCTCACGTACAACCCATCAAGATTCTCTCCTAACGTTCAAAGTTTTTCTCTCTAAATTTTTTTATCTATAATGGCAGGTGAGTAATTTCCTAGAAAACAAAATAGATTCTCTCCAAACGGTGAAAAGTTTTTTCCTTCTTCTGATAGTGCCGATATTTCGTTAACTAATTGCAAACGTCGTACAGCAGATATATGTTTTAATAATGGGGCTCGTTGTGACATGGTTGATACGACTCATCTGATATTTTATTTTATTAACTAATTGTCTTCAATTCTCACGTACAACCCATCAAGATTCTCTCCTAAAGTTCAAAGTTTTTCTCTCTGAATTTTTTTTGTTTTGAAACTCTCTCTGAATTTTTTATCTATAATGGCAGGAGAGTAATTTCCTAGAAAACAAAATAGATTCTCTCCAAACGGTGAAAAGTTTTTTCCTTCTATAAAATTACTTCTTATCTATAATGGCAAGTGGGTAATTTTGTAGAAAATAGAATAGATCCAATGATTATAGATGGATAGTCTTTGATTTGATGGCTAAATGTTTCTGATTAATGTGGGAATTTATAGCATTTATCTTTTTTTTCCAAGTGCATCTAGTGAGGATTAACATGGAGGCTCTTTTGGGGCCTCCAGTTAGTAATAGTAAGTTGTATTTGGAATTAGTGTAGAATATTTGATGATTGTAACAATCAATGTGTTTTTACATACTCATATAGCTATTTTCCGAATTACGTGGACATAATAGTGCGTTCAACCCTTTTGACTAATTATAATGAACTTGATATAGTGAGATTGCTTTTACTGATTCGTGGCTCTTCCATGTACAGGTACTGCATCGTCATCGATGATATATGGGATAAAAAAGCATGGGAAGTCATTAAAAATGCTTTCATGGACAGTAATCCTAGAAGCAGAATAATTGCAACCACTCGCAATTCTGAAGTCTCTGAAGAAATTGGCAAAGTTTATAAAATGAAAAAGCTTCCAGAAAGCCAATCAAGAGAACTATTATATACAAGAACATTTGGCCCAGAAGAAAAATGGCCAGAAAATGATGAAATGGCTGTGGTATCTCAAAAAATTCTGCGTAGATGTGATGGTGTACCACTAGCTATTATTACAATAGGCAGTCTGCTGGCTGGGAAACAAATAGAGGAGTGGTCCAGTGTGTACGACTCAGTTGGTTTTGGCCATGGAGATGACACGCAAGTTAACAATATGAAGAAGATATTATCTTTCAGCTACTACGATCTACCTTGTCATCTTAGGACTTGCATGTTATATCTAAGTGCGTTTCCAGAAGATTATGTCGTGGAAAGAGATAAGTTAAGATGGATGTGGATAGCTGAAGGTATAGTGCAGAACCATGAAGGAAAAAAGCCTTTTGAGGTAGCAGATAGCTATATCCTTGAGCTGATAAATAGAAGCATGATCCAACCTGTGAAGACATTTGGCTTTTTAAACGGTTGTCGTGTCCATGACATGGTACTTCATATGATTCGTGATTTCTCAAGGGAGGCAAACTTTCTGGTTGTGCACGATAGTAACCACGGGTCGCAAGAAAATAAAGTTCGTAGATTAGCCATGCACAAGGCACGACTCACTGCAGTTAATGATGTGTGCATTTCACAAGTGAGGTCATTTAATGCCTTCTCTTGCGGTACAGACACCATGGCCCCTGTTTCTGGATTTCAATTTCTGCGTGTATTGACTATAGAAAGTTGTCGTCCTCTGGATGGTCATCTTGATACAGAGCATCTGGGGAAGTTCCTTCATCTGAGATTCCTTGGGCTACAGTATACACCTATCCGTGAGCTCCCTAGAGACATAGGGCATGTCAAGTTTCTGGAGACATTGCTGTTGACTGGAACAGGGATAGAAGAACTACCGACGAGTCTGGGGCAGCTTACAAAATTGATGTGCCTACATGCCGATAACAAGACGAGAGTGCCGGATTGGATCGGTAAGCTGACGTCCTTAGTACAGCTGGTGATACACTCTGCTGCTGATCGCAGCAAGTGCTTTGTCAAGGAGTTGGGCAAGCTAACAGACCTCAGGGAGCTACAGATTAATATGACTCTGCGGGACGAAGGACAGGTGCGGGAATTTCTACTGGCTCTGAGTAAACTGCAAAAGTTGGAAATTGTAGACTTCCAGCCATCGAGGTACTTCGCTTGCACGGATGCTATCATGCAACCGAGTTTTGAGCTACGTTGCAATAATCTCCATCTATTACAGTTAAGTCCGTTCAAATTCTCAAGGCTGCCCAAGTGGATTAACCCTCAAGCTCTTCCTAATCTGTGCATTTTGGTCCTGAATTTTTCTGTATTGCATCAGAAGGATATGGAAATCCTTGGGATGTTTAAGAAGCTCTGTTTTCTCCATCTAAATCTCTTGGATTTCTGGTCAAAAATTCGTATTTCTGGTGGTAGAGGATTCCAGAATTTGAGGAACTTCACTGTTACTGGTTTTTCTCCGCTAGAATTTGTACACGGAGCTATGCCAAGGCTTGAAGCCATCAGTTTGAGCATATGTGTGCGAGCTATAAAGGATAACGATGGCCTCAATCTCGACTTTGGATTGGGAAACATCTCTGCACTTCAGGCATTCACTGCTTACATCGATTGCTCCTATTGCCTTCCAAGGGAGGTGGAGGAAGTGGAGGCTGATTTGAGGCACGCAGTCAGCATCCACCCCAACCGTCCAACACTTCAACTCACTAGAATAGGTGAAGACCAAATGTTGACCTCATCAGATTCAGTGATGGAGCGAGAAAAAAAGAGGGTATGTACCAGTTGCACTGTGTACTTATAACATTCTTTGGTTTTTCCAATACTGTATACACCTACTTATGCAGTCTAAAATTATCGACAGTGGCATAGACTATGGTCACAAATTAGTTATCTGCGGAGTGTTCATAACGCAATGTTGCACGAGGTGGTCGAGATGGGCGACATCAAAACTGACTTGAATCCCAGTGATGCAAAAAATAAGGTACTGTCCACTCGTGAGGTCATCATCATGTACCAGTTGTACGACCTTTCACATTTGAATCTCTTTTCTTCATCTGCCGCAGTTATCTTTCTTGTCCAGATTGTTACTAATTTTTATTGCTATGTTCGATCTCTTTCCAGCTGAAGATATCAAAATGACGTTTCCTTGTCCTGTTTTAGTGCCTACATAATCCCTCCGGCCCTAAACAATAAATCAACTTCTACAAAGTTTAGAACAGACTATGTGCTACAACCACAATGCCATTCATTAACCCTTAGTTCCAACTTTTTTTAATTGCACATTAATTGGTGATGTATCTTAAGGTGTGGCACTAGTACTCAAATCTAAAAATTTGGTACTCCACTCAATAGGAAAACCCTAATGGCCAAGCGTTGTGAACCATTGATCCAAATCAGATGGTCAAAAATGAAGCTCTAAGCCAAGCAAAAACTCTATGCCCAGTGGCGGATTTACAGGGGGGGCTGGGGGGGCTCCAGCCCCCCTAATGACTTGATTTACCACTAAGAAATACTGTAGCAAAATCTCAAATCACCATTAAATTTTCATGCAAATCAACATCTCCATTGTTTTAGCCCCCCTTGATTCTCATCCTGCATCCGCCATGCCCCTTCACTTTTCTCACTTTCTCATAGCCACTCCTGCCCCTTTAATTTCACTACAGATCCATATGGTACACAGCGCACGACATCGCCACAATGCACACCATGAGGCCCTGTACGTGTCACCAGTGCACGTGTGTGGCACATTTGTGTGCGGCTCCATCAAGATGGGCTGTCAGCTGCCCTCGTGGTGGTGATGTGGGGCCCAAGACCAACGCCATGGCGATGGACTAGAATCGAAGATGTCGCTGGGTAGTGGCGACCTTCTGGGCACCACCAAGATTGACCTAGATGTTATATTAGCCTTCCGAAGCCCTTTAGTGCTCTTTAGATGTTATATGATGCATGGGGCAGCACCATTTAAATATATAGCATTGTGGTTCAGGGGGCCACACCCTAGCTAGATCATTTGGGGTCGTTGGCATCATGGTAAGGCTATGTAAATATTGAAAAGTTATACAACTTTGTAGCTTGCAAATTTCTTATTTGAAGTCTATGATGTCACTCTATTTGTTTCACACGATTTCATGGAAGTTAATACCAACTAAAGACATATGTTTCATAATCATAAGTGGGTGTGTATTGTTATTTGAGAATCTCGGATGGAGAAGCAACCAAAATAAAAGTCATAGAACTCAAAAAGTTATGCAACTTTGTAGTTGACAACTTTTCATTTCAAGCCATCTATCTAACGAAAATTACATTTGATTTCTAAAATTAAAAATTTGAATTTTTCAAACGACCTCGGATGGAGAAACACCCAAAACAAAAGTTGTAGAGCTTGAAAAGTTGTGCAACTTTGCAGTTGACAACTTTTTCATTTCAAATTATTTATCAAAGGAAAATTACTGTTGAATTTTCTCAATTTGAAATTCACATTCTTCAAATGACCTCAGCTGGAGAAATGACCAAAAACCAAAGTTGTCGATCTCAAAAAGTTATAAAACTTTATAGTTGACAATTTTTTCATTTGAAATCGCTTAGGGTCCTGAATACTCATTTCAAAATAAGATGAACATTAAATGCCTAGGACCAATATCTCATATTGACATAAGCGTCTTACAGGTGGAGAGGTTAGGGGACGAACACGTACACGAAGCAGGAGGTCGGGCGTTCAAGCGCCAGTGGCTGCGAAGCACATGTTTTTCGTGCGAAAAATTGCGTGACTTGTGAGGTGCAACTGGGTCACTCCCAGTATTAAAAAAAAGAATTCCAATTTGTTCAGCCCATTTTTGGGGTTTTCTGAAAACCACGTCAATGCTGGTTTGAGAGAACCCACAATGACGTGAATCCCCCATCACTGCTGGTTTACTTGTGTTGGTTCAAAATCCAGCGGTGAAGGGGGGTTTTTGAACCGACACTGATTTGAAGGTGTGGGGTAGTGTTTCTATTTTCTTTTCCTAGGTTAATTGTTCAATTAATTCTAAAAATCTAAAAACCCAATGGTTTAGATTTGGTTTGAGATATTACCTCCTACCCAACCCATTCCAAATTTTAAGACGTTTTAGGTTTTGTAGATACATTTTCTTTTACTATGTTTCTAGACATAGTGTATATCAAAGTGCATAGCAAAAACAATTTATATAGAAAAGTCAAAACGTCTTATAATATGGAACGGAGGGAGTAGTAAATAAAGGGTGTACCATAGCATTGCCCATATTTCTTGCCTTGATGAACAGAAGTCAAAAGAGAAGCTGGGCACTAGCTTTAGTATGATTTGGCTTCCTGTCGATGGAGGCCAAAAGAACCCAAATTGAGGACCCATTTCTGTGTAAAATGGACAAATTTTGTTAACCTTACAGTTCTTGGCCATCTTGCTTGCATCAGGTGCAAGACTTTCATCGCCAATTCGCTACGACAGTTGACCGTGTGCAGCATAAATTACTTCCTGTGCAAGATGGTACACCTATAAGTGATCGAGACCTGAACAGAGTGGTACTACATTTTCAATATATTTAACTTACTTACAGTGCATGCTACTATTAATTACAATTACCGCCCACGTCACGTTGCTGCAATGCACATTTTCACTGCCATCCACATGTAGCATCCTCAGATTGTATTTATTGGCAATTCATTCTGTTCTCACAACAGCTGGAGGATATCAAGGCTATGGAACAGGCATTGGAGATACTCACTGTCAAATATCCACGATTCGCTGCAATGCTGGACGAACTGACATATACGTTCAGCCTGCAGGTACGTCGTACTCTGTACTCATGATACTACGTACGTACATTGGGAAATAATCCATCGTTGCCCAGCTTTAGTTAGCCTCTAAATTTATAAAAGTGTTTGCGCAGGGAGCTATGCCAATGCCTCAAGTCTTGAACCTGAACATCCATGTGATTGACATTAAGGTTGACAAGCTGGGTGTGGACTTTGGATTAATAGGAAAGATCTCCTCACTCCGGATAATCAAGGCCCACCTCATCTGTTACTATTGCTTCCCAACGGAGGTGGAGGAAGTGGAGGCCGAGCTGAGGCAGGCGGTCGACATTCACCACCCCAACAACCCTCCGACGCTTGAGATCATAAGATATGCTGAAGATAGAATGGTAAACTCTGATTCAGATTCGCAGATGTTGTTGGAACGACAAAAGTGGATGGTACGTATAGTTGAAACAAGATCGATCTGCTCTTCAGTTTCTAATTTATTATTACAAATATACATAGTTATCCGGTGGTGGCTCTTAATGGTCGATCTCTGCCAATGCCGGTTATTAAAATTAACGACAGGGCAGAAGACTCCATGAAAGAATTAATCATCAGGTGGAACTTTGTAAGTCAATGAAACGTGAGGCAGTCGAGATGGGCGAGCTGCTAACCAACTTGAATCTCAGTGGTGATACACAGAATAAGGTACACCTCCTCACGCATGAATAACTAATTAATCCTATTAATTGTTTAATCGATCTCACAGCCAAATATCAATTCAAGCTTGGCACGTCCATGTTGGTGCCTTTTATTCTTGCTAGCTTGCTTTAATAATTCTATATACCCTTCAGAGCGTCCCTGCACGCCCGCCCCTTGAAATACTGTCTACTAGTACCGTGCATCACAATTTAATGCTATGTCCAACCAATGAAACGACAAAAAATTCAATGCCTTGTAGTAGGTGGTGTTTTCATTCATCTACTGAAAACAGTAAAAGTAATGTGCCACAACAAAATGAAACCTTTTAGACTACCCGCAGTGGGTACTCTAAAACGATACTCTAAAGTTTTAGAGTATGAATATAGAGTAAAAACTGCTGCATTGGATACTCTAAAATGATACTCTATTCTTTCTCTCACTCTATATTTAGAATAGTATAGTACTTTCTCTATACTCTATAGTGGCGGGCCCCACTAGCTAAACAAAGGGAAAAAATGCTATAACTCACAAACCAAAAATCCAAATTAAATTTCGATTGCACCATTAAATTCGTCTCAATAAATCCTTCAAAACTAGGTCACACATGGATATATTTAGATAAAGTGACAAGTTGGTCTCATAGTGGATAGAGTGGATAGAGGATGATATAGAGAATGGATGGGTGCGGAAGAATTAAGTATAGAGGAGAGAATCTTGCTGACTAGGATGTATAGAGGATGAATATAGAGGTCCATGAGTGCGGGTAGTCTTACTGGCGTTGGCCCGAGGTAGTTAATTTTCATCCATAATAACTAATGTTTTATGTTTCCTATGTAAAGTAAGTATTTCAATACTCCCTCCATCCCAAATTATCTGTCGCTCTTGGTTTCCATGCCGTAAGTTTGACTTGATTTGTAGAAAATGCTTGCAACATTTGTATCTCCAAATAAATTTATTGAAAAACTAGATTCAAAGATCTTTCTAGTGATACCAATTATGTACCATAGATATAAATATTTTTATATTTTTAAAAGTTGTTTCTCGGAGAACGTAAATGACAGATATTTTGGGACAAAGGGAGTAATAAGTTTGTTTGTATAGACAAGGATGTCTATTGTGTCACTCTTATATACTCCTTACTCCCTCCATCCCAAATTAGCTATGGGTTCCATGTAGGTCAAACATTCTTAAGTATGACTGTATTTATAGAAAATGTAAGCAATATTTATATCTACAAGTAAGCTTATTATAAAAACATATTCAACAATTAATCTAATGGTTTTTGTTTCCTATGTGAATTTTTGTTCACACGAGGAGCATAACACTAATAAATGAGTTTGGTAGAGACAAAGATATCCACGGTGTCACCCGTATAGTTATATACTTATTACTCCATCCGTCCCAAAAAGAGTGTTGCTATGGGTTACGTGCAAGTCAAAGATTCTTGAGTTTGGCTTGATTTATAGAAAATATTAACAACATTAGTATCTAAAAAAATAAGCTTATTAGAAAATATATTCAAGATCTAATCTAATGATATCTATTATACACCATAAACATTAGAAATTTAATATATTTATTAGGTCAAAGTTCAAAACATTTGACTTCTTCGTAAGTGGAACGAAGCGAGTATGTCTTAGGGCCTATTTTGTTCCTTCAGTCCCTAGACTAAAGTCCCTACCCTGTTTGGATCCAGAGATTAATGGGCATTATCGGTATGAACAAAGACCAAAACGCCCACTCAACTTTATTCACCAGAAACCAAACAGCCCTATGTGATTCTATATTCTAAGGACACCCTAAGGGACAGTTTAGTAGGGACATGTTCCATCTACAATAGTTTTGGCTCTGGCCTGTTACGGAGGAGTAGCTTCTATATATAGTGGAGCTAAACGACCTTATGAAAAGCATTTGGAAAAACGGTTTGGGAGATTATTTTTAGTTTGAGAAGAAGAGCCGGTAGGACTAAAAGTTGTTGGCATTGGCTCCTAGTTCAAAAAATTGTATGCCTTCTAGGTGGCTTTAGGGGCGAATCCATTTTTTAGATACCCCATTTGATAGGGCTTCTTAATAACCGGGAGCCAGAGCCCTTTTAGGTGCCCTAATAAAGGGGCCATTATGTAGTTGACAGAAGTTTGCGAGACAGTTTAATTAACAGAGGCCGTCAAAAAGTTTACATATATATCTTCTAAAATACCAAAGCATTTTTGGAGGCCCTCAAAAATTGTCTGTCTCATCAAATCTATTTATAGATGCGAACCTCTTAACAGGTCCATCTAGACTCCTTATGTGGTCCGCCTCTTTTAATTGAGCCCGATCCATTATTCAACTTAAGTCCCGCTGTAGCCCGTTTAATTGTCTGGACTACATATGGTACACAACACAACACTACCACAATGCAGAACTAGCACCACGGGGCTCGTGTCACCAATGCACATGTGTGGGTCCTTAGTGTGTGAGTCCATCAAGACTCGTTACCGGGTGTCCTTATGGTGGTGTTGTTGGGCACGATACTGGCACCACGGCGACAACCTAAGTCCTGCCACAGTGGCAGCGGCTGTAGGGCGATGCCGGTGACACGAAGTGGAAGGCACAATACACTTGGCGGTCTAACTCAGCGCTACAAGGTTGTGACGGGGGCTGTGCCATGTCATGCCTTATTGTGTGGACGCGCTCGGGTGGTCTCTATCAGCCATTCACACGCTGACATGGTTGTGCTTCGGAGACGGCCAAAAATGATTCACAATGGTGGTAACAGCATCTACCTCTGACTAAATGTTATTGTTAATCAGCAACTCCCGTGCTAAATGCCCACCTCCATAAATCATACAAAAAGAACAAAAGAAAAAGGGAAACGCAATGAGCTAGCCACTAAGCCCAAATCTGAACCTGCCGTTGAGCCCAAATCTGAGGCTGTTGTTGGCCCCACTAAGGAGGACCACAGAGGTCCCGCACCCATGACTTGACACCTCCTCGCCGTCACGGCCTACGCCAACACTCCAACGCCGCCTCACCGTCGCTGCCCCATGGCCCGCCTTGACTTCCGCACTGATGGAGTTCCTCCACACCTCGGGTACGCCTCGACATCAACGCACCGACCTGCCGACGGAGAAGGGGCATTTTGGCCTGGGCATGCTAATAGGATAGATGAAGCCGGGTGGAACTGGTTTTTTCAGCACCTCCTACCTCCTTCGGCTCTGGAGACTAGGAAACCCAGCGCTTCATATATGGAGCGGCACCTCTGTCAGCCGTTTGGTAAGTGTCCGCTCGAAACAGCTTCGGGAGCTCTCCGAGAATCACTGCCAAATGGGCCCTTAGTAAGATTTGGCATCCTGTCGATGGAGGCCAAAAGAACCCAAACTGAGGACCCATTTCTGTGTAAAATGGACTCGACACATTTTGTTAACCTTACAGTTCTTGGCCTTCTTGCTTGCATCAGGTACAAGAATTTCAAGAGCAATTCACTGCAACAGTTCACCGTGTGCAGCATAAACTACTTCCTGTGGAAGATGGTACACCTATACATCATCGTGACCTGAACAGAGTGGTACTACATTTTCCATATATTTTACTTACCTACAGTGCATGCTACTATTAATTACAATTACCGCCCAAGTCACGCTTCCGCAATGCACATTTTCCGTTCAATCCGCATGTAGCATCCTCAGGTGTTGTACGCATCCTCAGTTTGTATTTAATGGAAAAGCATTCTGTTCTCACAACAGCTGGAGGATATCAAGGCAATGGAACAGGCCTTGGAGATACTCATCGTCGAATGTCCACGGTTTGCTGCAATGCTGGACGAACTGAGATATCCGTTGAGCGTGCAGGTACGTACATTGGAAATAATCCATCGTTGCCCAGTTTTAGCCTCTAAATTTATAAAAGTGTTTGTGCAGGGAGCTATGCCAATGCCTCAACTCTTGAACCTGAACATCCATGTGTTTGACATTATGGTCCACAAGCTAGGCCTCAACTTTGGATTATTAGGAAAGGTCTCCTCACTCCGGGTAATCAAGGCCCACCTCATCTGTTACTATTGCTTCCCAACAGAGGTGGAGGAAGTGGAGGCCGAGCTGAGGCAGGCGGTCGAGATCCACCACCCCAACAACCCTCCGACGCTTGAGATCATAAGATACGCCGAAGATAGAATGGTAAACTCTGATTCAGATTCGCAGATGTTGTTGGAACGACAAATTCGGAGGGTACGTGCCCCACTCTGCACTACAGTACTTAATCAATCATCGGATGTTGTAGACTTGGTCTTAATCATAAATCTATTCCTTGTACCCGCTGAATAACAACAGAGGACAGGACTCGTCGACCGAGTTAATCATCAAAAACACCTTCATAACACACTGAATAATAAGGTAGTCGAGATTGTTGATCGGAAAACCAATATGACTCTCAGAGGTGCTGCAAAACTTAAGGTACTCTCCACTTGATCCATAGGGGCATTGATTCTGAATCCTTGCATTATGAATGGAAATAATCAGACCGTCTAGTATCTATACACCTTTCAGACTTTTCAGACTTGGCTGCTCCCTTTTTTATGTGAAATTCACTAGAGGTCCTTAAAGTTGTCTGCAGGTATCATATAGGTCTCCAAAATCTCAAAATGTATATTTGGATCTCTGAAGTTAGTTAAGGTCTCATCCAGGTTCGAACGGGTGTTTGCCCAAACCCGCCAGCTGATGTGGCATGTTGGCTCAATGCTTACATGGATGTGACAGATAGGTCCCACATGTCAGCGGCAAGGCTCAATCTGAGAAAATTGCATTTTTTCATACGACTAAGATGAAGATGATTGTTATATGAAAATTATAGCCCTTGATGAGATTTATAACTTTGTAGTTTTGAGTCTTTTTTATTCGAGATCATTAAAATGCTCAAAAAAATATTGTAAAGTTTTAGCAGCATATATATCGTATACCAAACTTGTCTCCTTAGAAAAATCATATATTCCTGGTATGGTATCAGATAAAAGTAATTTGTATATGAAAATTACAGCTCTAGATGGCATCTACGTATTCATAGTTCGAATTTTGTCATTTCAAGTCATTAAGATGGTCAAACATTTAATATAAAGTTTCAGCATCATATTAATTGTGTACCAAAGCTTGTCGCCTTTGAAAAATTTTATATTTCTAGATGGCATACAACAAAGATATGATTTTTTCTAAAGTGACAAGCCCTAGTATGTGATTTTTCCAAAACCTTAACAACCACAAATGAAAAATTCAAAATTATAAAACCGTATATAATTTTTTAAATGAACTATAATTTACAATGTATTTTTATCCAACGCCATACAAGAAAAATATGATTTGCAGGTTTGGTACACGATTAATATATATATATATATATATATATATATATATATATATATATATATATATATATATGCTATTCTACACCAAGCTGTTATACTAAACAAAGTTCAGTACTATTCAGCAGTCGCATGTCAGTATTATTCAGTATTTCGTGATACTAAGTGTAGTACTGACTGATATTGAACACAGTTCAGTACTACTCAGTATTTTTTTCAGGTCAGTTTTGGTTTGTGGTGTAGAATATTCCTAGGGTGTAGAATAGCGCTGCCGTACGTATATATATATTACTAAAACTTCATATTATTTTTTAAGAATCTTAGCGACCTTAAATGAAAAAAAAACTCAAACTAGAAAGTTATAGAATCTCATGGTGGGCTACAATTGTCATATTCGAATCATCTTCATCCTATCTCGTATGAAAAAGATATAATTTTTCTAAGATTGGGCCTTGTCGCTATATGTGGGTCCCATCAGTGAGATCCATGTAAGCACAAAGTTAGCATGTCACATGAGCTACAAGGTTGAGTAAACGAACGTTTAGATCTAGATGGGACTCGAACTAACTTCAGGGACCCAAAAATGTATATAGAGACTTTAGGTGGGGGGAGAAGGAGGGGGGTGGGGCCGGGTTCTATATGACACTTACCGACAACTTCAAGGACCTCTATGGAATTTCAGTCTTTGTTTTCTTTTTTGTTGACCCTTGTGGTTGTTGGCCACGTTTCTTACAGGAACAACGATTTCATGAGCACTTCAAAGCCATCAAACACAATGTTGAACACGAACTACTTTGGGTGAATGAAAATATATCTAATCGTGACCTCCAAAGACTGGTAATATGTTTTGCATTGCTATGATTATTATCTCGCATCATCTCCCACATTGTGCTGCTTCATTCATACTTTCCCCTGGTTACTCATTATTTTTCATTTGCACAAATTAAACTTAGTCTCATGTATACAAAGCCTTGAGTAGCCCAGCCATCCAGTTGTATTTAACGGAAATGCTTTGCATGCTTCTGGCAACAGACGGAGGAAATTGAGGATACGGAGCGGGCACTCGAGATACTTACGGTTGAATATCCACGGCTGGCAGCAATGCTGGAGGAACTGAAAACAGCACTCAGCTTTGAGGTTCTCATTTATATAGAAGGGTATTTGGTTTCTGCTCCTCTCTTTTTTGGAACCATATATAAAAATACATGTTAATTCCAGGCAGAGGATGAGGATGAGGTCACCGACGAGGATGTCTCAGAAGCCTCATTGTACGATACAGAAGAGGAGGATGAGATGACAGAGGAGGAGGTCTCAGCAGCTAATTCACTATCTGGCAGAGAAGAGGAGAATGAGATAACCGACGAGGAGGTCTCAGCAGCCTCCCTATCCGACAAAGAAGAGACAGAAGTTGAGGAGCCGATACACTAGTCGTATCAGTAATCCATCAGTTTAATTATATAATCAATGCCAGTGAAGTGACCATTCAGAGCATCCTAATAATCTGTGTTCATGGAGAAATTCGCATCGGCTTGTGAGTCCAGTGTTTCATTTAGTTGACTCAGGTGAGTTATGTCCTGGTGTGGGCCTAGCTACAACATATATAATTCGTAACAACTCTATTTTGAGTAGAGTAATAATGTACGTAGACATATGCATCTGCGTGCCTTAAAAAACCCTGTAAGAACGGGAAGATTTGTCTTCAAGTCATTGCTGTGTGTACTCTCAAAACCTTAAGATGCAGAACATTGTGTTAATAATTATCCATTTTCGAAACTTTTGAGAGATATCTCTGCTGCCATGCGATCGGGTTTCTCTTTTGTTTTTTGTTTCCAGGATGTGCATACATAGTTTTCCGGCTGGAGTTCTCTCCCGCAGATTGTGTCGCACGAGAAGCACGGGTTGGATTATTTTGATCCGCTGGTTTGCATCTTTTACTGATTGATTATGTGCACCAAGCTGCCTAATTGTCTTATTTATTACTCGAAATGCCCCTGCCACGAAAGCCCCCACCCATCGCCGCTGAACCCTACCCTCTGAATCTGATTCTGAGCCCAACGGTTTCCTACACTCGTAGTCGTAGACCATGGTGACGCGGCCCGATGAGCTGCTGCCAGTTGAGATCCGCGAGGTGTGGGCAGCCAAACCCGAGGACGACTTTGAGAAGATCCGCGAAATCGTCGTGCAGCACCCCGGCGTACAAGGTGCACTGCCCTCTCCGTCCGGAGCTGCTGAGCAAGTCGCTGGCCGAGTACAACTCCGCCACCATGAAGGCAAACGTCGATGTACTCAAGGTCATCCAGATTGGTCTCACCCTCACGTTCTCTGCGCCTCCAGCAGAGCAAGGCACGCAGCCGATGATTGACCCGTGAAAGAGTGGAATACTCAATACATTACTTAGGCATAGTCAGTGTACATATATAGGCTAGGTGGGGAGTCACGGTAGACAGGCCCACGAGCCCAATTACATTCCAACACTCCCCCACAGTCTGAACTGGGAGCACCGCGAACATTAAGACTGGACCTAAACTCGGAGAAGACGGACGTCGGCAATCCTTTGGTGAAGACATCGGCGTACTGGGACGTAGTGGGAACGTGCAGGACACGAACTTCACCGAGGGTGACTCGTTCTCTGACAAAGTGCAGATCAATCTCAACATGCTTGGTTCGCTGATGCTGGACTGGGTTGGTGGAGAGGTAGACGGCACTGACATTGTCACAATATACCACAGTGGCGCGGCAAAGAGGGTGGTGAAGCTCTTGCAAAAGTTGTCGCAACCAGCAGGCTTCAGCAACACCGTTGGCCACAGCCCGATACTCCGCCTCAGCACTGGACCTGGACACCGTTGGCTGACGTTTGGACGACCAGGAGATGAGATTGTCCCCGAGAAACACCGCATACCCAGATGTGGATTTGCGCGTGTCAGGACATCCCGCCCAATCAGCATCCGTGTAGACCGTGAGATCAGCTGGTGAGGTCCGGTGAAGATGAAGACCAAGATCCAAAGTGCCCTGAAGGTAGCGGAGAATGCGCTTCATAGCGCCAAGATGCGGCTCCCGAGGGTCATGCATATAGAGGCAGACCTGCTGAACAGCATAAGCAATGTCCGGACGGGTGAAGGTGAGATACTGAAGTGCTCCAGCAATACTGCGATAGTGAGTGGGGTCGGCGACGGTGACACCATCAGCAGAAAGCTTGGCGTGAGTATCAACAAGAGTACTACAAGGCTTGCAATTAGTCATACCGGCACGCTCCAGAATATCCAACATATACTGACGCTGTGAGAGAAATAGACTGTCCTGGTGGCGCTGAACACTGACTCCCAGGAAGTGATGCAGGGACCCCATGTCAGTCATAGAGAATTCTTGGCGGAGAGCTACAATGATCCGCTGAAGAAAACCCATGGAGGAAGCCGTCAGAACAATATCATCAACATATAGTAGCAAGAAAGCCATCTCGGAACCTCGGCAATATATGAACAAGGAAGTGTCGGACTTTGCTTCAGTGAAACCAAGAGAGGTGATATGAGAGGCAAAGCGACGATGCCAGGCGCGCGGTGCTTGCTTCAACCCATACAAAGACTTGTTCAGGCGGCACACATAATCTGGTCTGGAGGAGTCGACAAAACCAGCTGGCTGAGTACAGTAGACTGTCTCAGACAAAGTGCCATGGAGAAAGGCATTCTTCACATCGAGCTGATGGATGGGCCATGGGCGAGCGAGCGCCAAAGTCAGTACTGCGCGAATGGTTGCTGGCTTGACCACTGGACTGAAAGTTTCATCATAGTCAACTCCCGGACGCTGTGTGAAGCCGCGCAAGACCCACCGAGCCTTGTAGCGGTCGAGAGAGCCATCGGACTTGAATTTGTGGCGAAATACCCATTTGCCTGTGACAAGGTTGACGCCACGTGGTCGAGGCACCAGTGACCATGTGTCATTTGCTTGCAGAGCATTGAACTCCGCCTGCATAGCAAGGCGCCATTCAGGGTCCGCCAGAGCCGCGCGAACAGAGGTGGGCACCGGAGAGAGGGTCGCCGTGTGAAGATTCAGGCGGTCGACGGGATGACGAGTACCATCCTTGCCACGAGTGCGCATGCTATGCGCATTAGTGACAGGAGTGATTGCCTGGGGCGCCGTGGCTGTAGTGCGACCGGTGAGGCGACCGGCGCCGCTGGCAGCAACCTGGGATGTGGAATCCGCAGGGGCAGCAGCACCGGTTGGCCTAGAAGAGGCCCGGCTGGGCGCGCCGGTGGCAGCAGCACTGCTGCTGTGTGCAGCTGGGGCAGTAGCGCTGCTGCTGGGAGCACCGGGGGCAGTGCCGCTGCTGCTGGGGGCGCCAGGGACAGCACCGCTGCTGCTTGGAGCGTCGGGGGCAGCAGCGCTGCTGCTGGGAGCAGCGCGGGTGGTCGCCTGCATGGGCGCTGATGCACCAGCCGGCGGTGGGCTGGGTGCAATCGCACGGCTGCTGATACGGGTACCTGCATGCACAGCTTTTGACCCATGGGGTAAAGAGAAATCATCAGTGTTATCAAAAAATCAAGTGCGGTGGGATCCTGGGGCGAGGTGGACATATCGGCGAAAGGAAACACCGTCTCATCAAAGACAACGTGTCGGGAGATGATGATCCGATTAGAATGAAGGTCAAGACACCGATAGCCTTTGTGATCAGAAGAATACCCCAGGAAGACACACAAGGAGGAACGTGGTGATAATTTATGTGGAGCTGTAGATGACAGGTTGGGATAGCAGGCACAGCCGAAAACACGAAGGTGGGTGTAGGAGGGCTGCGTGCCGTATAGTGCGAAGTATGGTGTTCGGCCGTCTAAGGTTTTTGTAGGGTGACGGTTGAGGAGATAGGTAGCAGTGTGAAGGGAATCCGCCCAATAAACCGGAGGAAGACTGGCCTGGAACAGAAGAGAGCGCACGATATTATTGATGGTGCGAAGAGCGCGCTCAGCCCGCCCGTTCTGTTGAGAGGTGTAGGGGCACGACATCCGAAAGGCAACCCCGTGAGTGAGGAAGAACGTGCGGGCCGAGAAATGATCAAATTCACGGCCGTTATCGCACTGAACTGCCTTGATAGTGGAGTCAAATTGTGTGCGCGCATATGAGAAAAAATTAGTGAGAGCGGTAAAGGTGTCGGACTTGAGGCGTAAAGGGAATGTCCAACTATAGTGTGTGCAATCATCAAGAATAACAAGATAATATTTGTAGCCAGATACACTAATAATAGGAGATGTCCAAAGATCACAATGTATTAAAGCAAATGGGCGAAGTGCACGAGAGTTTGACAAGCTAAAAGGGAGGCGCACATGGCGACCAAGCTGACAAGCGTGGCAAACATGAGTGTCATGGCGCTTATTACATGTGATAGCATTGGAACTAAGGAGCTTGGACAAAGCTTCATGACCGACATGACCAAGGCGACGATGCCAAAGGGTGGTGGAAGGCGCGGCAACAGTGAGGGCGGTGGCGGTGGTGCTGGGTGGTGCCGGCGAAAAGAATGGGTAGAGATCTCCCGTGCTATTGCACCTGGCGATCACGCTCCGTGTCTGTAAATCCTTCACAGAAAGGCCGAATGGATCAAATTCGATGGAACAGTTGTTATCAGTGGTAAAACGGCGAACGGAAATTAGATTCTTAATAATGTTAGGTGAAACTAAAACATTAGAAAGAACTAGGGGACGTCGTGTGGTAAAAAAGGAGTGTGATCCGACGGAAGTAACAGGAAGTGAAGCCCCATTACCAACAATGATAGATGAAGGACTTGATGACAAGGGAGTGTGAGAGGATGAAATTTTACCAGCATTGTTGACCATGTGAGCACCGGCGCTGGAGTCAACGTACCATTCGCTTGGTCCGGGTGGAGTTAGCGACATGGTGCTGAAGTTGCTGGCGAGGGAGGACGTGTCGAAAGATCCTCCCTGCATGGGAGTCCATGCCGGCTGCAGCGTTGGTGGCGGAGCGTAGCCGAAGTCGCGTAGGGTGGCGGCCATCGTCTCGAGGCGATGGCAGAAGTCCGTAATGGACGTCGACCCTTGCTTCACCGTGCGGAACTCGGCGGACAGCAGCAGCGCACGCGACTCGCGCTGGCCGAGGAACTCGTCCTCGAGGTGGAGCCAGGCGATGCGGGCGTTCGGGTTCTTCAGCATGGTGGACTGTTGGAGGTCGGCGTTGATTGTTCTGTAGATCCATGTGAGGACGGTGCAGTCCATCTGCACCCACGCCGGCCGATCGGCGTTGACGACATCGGTGAGGACGTGATCGGTGAGGGCATATTTGCCCAAGACGACAAGGAAGAGGGCACGCCAACGGGTGTAGTTGTTGGCGACGCGGTCGAGGACCACCGGCACGAGCACCTTGATGTTGAGCACGGCAATGGCGGCGGCGTGGACGTCGGCGTGCTTGGCCTCATAGGTGTCGAGGGCGGCGGTGCGGGCGGCCTCAGCTTGGCGACGGCGGGCGTCCTCAGCGTCGCGTTCGCGCTGTTCGCGAGCGGTACGCTCGGCTTCGGTCTCTGCCATGAGACTGGGTCGGACGGACGATGGTCGGCGTAGAGGCAGGGACGGGCGTCGCTGGCGGCCGGATTACGTGGATAACCCGCGACGTAGATCACGCGGACGTAGGACGTACATCACGTAGACGTGAGGCAGATCACGTACGGCACGTAGACGTGAGGCAGATTGCTGCCCTCCAGGTGCTGTGCATGGACGTAGTCACGGGTAGACGTCGATCGGATCGCGTGAGGCAGATGGAGTCGATCACGCGCAGACGCCGATTGGATCGTGGACTCCCAAGCGATCACGCGCGGGAGAAGAACGGTGGCCGGCGAGCGGAGAAGTCCTGCGACGGCGGCACGGCGAGCGGACGCACATGCAAGGAAGGGAGGCCGGCGAGCAACGTGCCCTGCGGCGGCCTGGAGCAGCCAATCGTGAGGATCAGCGGCGGCTGAACCAACCGGTCGTAGGGACCGGCAGCTAGGGTTAGTTGTGCGGAAGCGGAGGATACGGATCGTAGTCTCGCTCTGATACCATGAAAGAGTGGAATACTCAATACATTCCAGGATGTGCATACATAGTTTTCCGGCTGGAGTTCTCTCCCGCAGATTGTGTTGCACGAGAAGCACGGGTTGGATGATTTTGATCCGCTGGTTTGCATCTTTTACTGATTGATTATGTGCACCAAGCTGCCTAATTGTCTTATTTATTACTCGAAATGCCCCTGCCACGAAAGCCCCCACCCATCGCCGCTGAACCCTACCCTCTGAATCTGATTCTGAGCCCAACCGTTTCCTACACTCATAGTCGTAGACCATGGTGACGCGGCCCGATGAGCTGCTGCCAGTTGAGATCCGCGAGGTGTGGGCAGCCAAACCCGAGGACGACTTCGCGAAGATCCGCGAAATCGTCGTGCAGCACCCCGGCGTACAAGGTGCACCGCCCTCTCCGTCCGGAGCTGCTGAGCAAGTCGCTGGCCGAGTACAACTCCGACACCATGAAGGCAAACGTCGATGTACTCAAGGTCATCCAGATTGGTCTCACGTTCTCTGCGCCTCCAGCAGAGCAAGGCACGCAGCCGATGATTGACCCGGACGACAGACGCCGTGCCCCTGTGCCTGGCAGTTCAACTTCCAAGGGTTTGACGTGGACCACATCGATCTGCTCCGCCGCAGTGGGATCGACTTCACCCGCCTCACCACAGAGGGAGTCGATCCACGACGCTTTGCCAAGCTGCTGATGTCGTCCACTGTCGACCTCATTATGGAGAGTCGATCCACAGGATGTCCGGATTTTTCGATCTCGTCAACATATTCTTGATGTCAAGTCCGCTCGAATCTGCCACAAGGCAGGCTCTCATTCGTTTCCGACAGCGCTTTGCTTCAGCGAGCTTAGTCAGGGCTTCTTCAACGTGTCAGCTGAGAAGTATGGCTTGGCGCAGTGAACAGCTCTTCTCTGGGTCACTGAACGACGAACAAAAAAGGCTCAGCTCCTTCATCTGCTTGTTGAGGTCCCGTGATGGACGGGATAAAGGCTTCGTCGGGCTGTGCTGTGCGCCTAGTCACGCGGGAGGACTGGGCCTGGCTGCCTGGGACTCCATTTGGCGTGTTCGTCTGTGTCCAATGCAGCCCAGCCGTGTCCGATACCTGTCTCCGAGCTGATACGTATCTCAATTTTAGGACACGCCTGGGATATCCAACGCATATCCGTATCCGGTACGTATCAGATACGCGATACGCTGCCTCTAGGAGTATCCGCGCATCATAGCGGCCGAGTCTATGGCTTTTGCCCATGTTGCGTTTTGTGGCCGCAATCCACGTTGTGTGCTTTTGTGTGCAGTGTGTGCAGCCTCACCACCGCTGGCATTTGGTATTCACCGTAATAAAATGACAAAAGTAATCTCAGGAAATTTAAAGCTGCTCTATCGCAGATCAATGGTCACTATGAATCGGGCATATATATATTTTTCAGAGGCGGTTGCATAAAAGGATCTTTGGAGTCGGTTGGTAACATGTCTCACCTCTTTTTTTTCTCGAGAATACCAAAAGGCATTGTAACTAAGAAGAAGAGTTGAGTCATACGAACGATGCGCTTCTAAGGAGCACCCTCGGGGGTCTTACAGCTGTATACTGGACCGTCCTAGCAAACCACTCGAAGCTATGATATTACATAAAAGGTATACAACCGAGCTAAGAGCAACGCTACAACCTACGAGGCCGGGCGCCTCGGCTGCTGACTGTGCGGTCCTCCTCCAGTGTATGAGAAGAGCTTTCTACCTGTCCTGGTGTTGGCTGCCGAAAATAACTTGTCCAGGGCTTCACCCTAGCTTGACGTCAAGTTCCCAGTGAAAATGGCGTCGTATGCTCCCTTGGACACAGAAGACACTGGTGCCACCGGCGGCGCGATGCCCATCCTCTGCATGAGCAATACCTCGCCCTGCTTAGAGGTGGGGATGTGCGACAACGGTTGGGCAGCAATCTGCTTGCTCCTGATTGGCAGGGGGCGCTTTGTTATCGCCCTCTGCCTTGGAGGAATAGCGATCAATGGCGGTTGTCTCCTGCACTGCACCTCCTCGGTGAACCTTGTGAGACGCCGAGCAGCCTCACGCGGCGTGGGCGTCATGTCGTCATCTTTGACATCGAGCTGTCCCACCCGAGGAGGCGTGAGCTGTGGCAGCTCCTACCCCGGTGGCTGAGGCAAGGGAGCAGCTGGCGCCGGAGATGGCTCCGCACTCCCCGGAGAGGCGGCCTCCAAAGAACAGCTCACGACGAGCGCGGCGGCGAGCTCCTCCAGCATGGAGTCGAAAGAGACGACCAATGCTAGAGGTCCCGCACTCACGCACATCGCCAAAGCAAGCGGGTCGGGCTCAAGGAAGCAAAGTGCGGCAGTAGACGGTGGTCTCTGCACTGCGCAGCCTCGGTGTCTGAAACAGAAGAGGAGGAGCCGATACACTAGTCGTATCAGTAATCCATCAGTTTAATTATATAATCAATGCCAGTGATGTGACCATTCAGAGCATCGTAATAATCTGTGTTCATGGAGAAATTCGCATCGGCTTGTGAGTCCAGTGTTTCATTTTAGTTGGCTCAGGTGTGTTATGTCCTGGTGTGTGCCTAGCTACAACATATATAATTCGTAACAACTCTGTTTTGAGTAGAGTAATAATGTACGTAGACATATGCATCTGCGTGCCTTAAAAAACCCTGTAAGAACGGGAAGATTTGTCTTCAAGTCGTTGCTGTGTGCACTCTCAAAACCTTAAGATGCAGGACATTATGTTAATAATTATCCATTTTGGACACTTTTGAGATATTTGCCGCCACGCGATCGGGTTTCTTATTTTTCTGTTTCGAGGATGTGCATAGTTTTGCTGCTGGAGTTCTCACCTGCAGATTGTGTTGCACGAGAAGCACGAGTTGGATTATTTCAATCCGCTGGTTTGCATCTTTTACTGGTCCGTTTCCTACACACGCAGGCGTAGGCCATGGCGACGCGGCCTGATGATGAGCTGCTGCCAGTTGAGATCCGTGAGGTGTGGGCAGCCAACCTCGAGGACGAGTTCGCCAAGATCCGCGACAGCATCGACGACTACCCTTACGTCGACGTGGACGTGCAGCACCCACCTCTCCGTCCGGAGCTGCTGAGCAAGTCACTGGCCGAGTACAACTACGCCACCACGAAGGCCAACGTCGATGTACTCAAGGTCATCCAGATTGGTCTCACCTTCCCGACGAGCAGGGCACGCAGCCGATAATTGACCCGGACGACAGACGACGTCCCTGCGCCTGGCAGTTTAACTTCCGAGGGTTTGACCCTCGGATCGATGTCACGGATGCAGACCACGTCGAGCTGCTCTGCCGCCACGACACAGAGGGAGTCGATCCACGCCGAGCTGCTGATGTTGTCCAGTGTCGTCATGAATGTCGATCTCCACTGCTCAAGTTGCTCACCAACGGAAGCCTGTCAGACGCAATGTATGGTTTTTTTCGATCTTGTCAAGGTATACTACCCTAGCATATACGATATCAAGCACCTAATAAAGTTCTGTAGTGTCACCGACAGCGGACTTTATGATCCTGACAATATTCTTGATGTCAAGTCCGCTCCAATCTGCCACAAGGCAGGCTCTTATTCGTTTCTGACAGCGCTTTGCTTCAGCGAGCTTCGTCAGACCTTCTTCAACGGATCAGCTGAGAAGTATGGCTTGGCGCAGTGAACAGCTCTTCTCTGGGTCACTGAACGACGAACAAAAAAAAGCTCAGCTCCTTCGTCTGCTTGTTGACGTCCCGTGATGGTTTGAATCTGCCACCCACCAGCTGGACTCGGACTTTTTAGTGATGAACTTGGCTAGGATCTACTACTAGTAGCACGAACGGGGATTTAGGGTACAAAAGGAATAGACAGTGAAGTGCAAGAACATGTAGTAGATCTAATACAAAAGAAACGAAATAAAGAAACACATAGTTTGACATGTTAGGGTTGTGACCGTCGTTGGCGGCAGGTGCGGATCCGGTGGCGTCCATGACGATGGTGTTGACGCTGCGGTGATGTAGATTTCGTTGTCCTTCGGGCCTCCACCGCCGCTGACCAATGACGGTGGGGAAAGAGTAGTAGGGAGGCGGCGCGGTGGTTCTTCCCGACGCCACTGCGCAAAGCCGATCGGATGGCCTAGGGTTTGTCGAGTGGGTGTCAGTGCACGGCGAACCTCGGTTAGTGTGCCTGCGGCCCCCACTCCTGTTTATATAGCGCAGTGCGTCAGGGGCCCACCAACCATAGATCGGTTGGGCGCCCCCAATCAGGGCGCGATCCAGAGGGAAAAGGCCCCAGCCGTTGGGCTGGGCCTAAGATCAATCTAACATTCTCCCCCTTGATCTCATCTGTGCTCTCTCGCTTTGTCAACCCACCCTATCACAAATCAGTGTATTGAGCATATTTCATCATAACAGTTATCACTGTTAGATTAGATAGCCACATACACTTTTCTGTTCAGAGATGAATTCTCGCCTTGGGCCCCTTACTATCCAGGAATCACAGGCTTTCCCTTAAACCCATGCCGGCTACATGTTCTCTGAACACATTGGGCGGTAAGCCTTTCGTAAGCGGATCCGCTAAAATCTTTTCTGTGCTTATATGTTCAAGACTTATGACGTGATCCCGGATTTTATCCTTCACAACATAATATTTTATGTCAATGTGCTTGGCGGCATTGCTTGACTTATTGTTGTGAGCATACAACACTGCTGGCTCGTTGTCACAATACAACTTTAGTGGTTTATCGATGCTGTCGACCACCTTTAAACTGGGTATAAATTTCTTAAGCCAATTCACCTGTCCTGACGCCTCATAACAAGCAATAAACTCAGCATACATTGTGGACGATGCAGTGACTATTGTTTGTTTTAAGCTCTTCCATGATATGGCTCCTTGCGCGAGAGTGAATATATACCCTGAGGCAGACTTTCTATCATCTCCCGCGTAATCAGAATCTGAATACCCTACTATTTGTAGGTCATCAGATCTTCTATAGGTTAGCATGAGCCCTTTCGTGCCTTGCAAGTATCTTAAGACTTTCTTTATTAGATTCCAGTGTTCCATACCTGGATTACTTTGATATCTGCCAAGCAGCCCGGTCACAAAAGCCAGGTCTGGGCGTGTGCACACTTGAGCATACTGTAAGCTTCCGATAGCTGAAGTGTATGGAACGGCTTGCATGCGATCGCGCTCGAACTTGCTCTTGGGACATTGATGTTCCCCATACTTGTCACCTTTTACAATAGGAGCAGGTGAAGGTCTACACTTATGCATATTGAATTTCTTCAAAACTTTCTCTATATATGTCTCTTGGGACAATCCCAATACCCCTCGGTTTCTATCTCGGTGAATCTTTATGCCCAAGACAAAAGAAGCTTCACCAAAATCTTTCATATCAAAATTTGAGGACAAAAACCTTTTGGTTTCCTGCAGCAGAGTGACATCACTACTTGCTAGTAGAATGTCATCTACATACAGTACTAGGAAAATGTGTTTCCCATTCTTAAACTTTGCATAGATGCAATTGTCCTCAACATTCTCTTTAAACCCAAACTTTCTGATTGTCTTATCAAACTTCAAATACCGTCTGGATGCTTGCTTTAATCCATAAATGGATTTCTTTAGGCAACAGCCCATTCTTTCTTTGCCTGTCACAACAAAACCTTTCGGTTGTGCCATGTATACTCTCTCTTCTAGATCCCCATTGAGAAATGTTGTTTTCACATCCATTTGATGCAATTCTAGATCAAAATGTGCCACTAAGGCTATTATGATTCTAAAAGAGTCCTTGCTCGAGATGGGAGAGAATGTTTCATTATAATCTATCCCTTCTCGCTGAGTGAAACCCTTTGCCACCAGTTTGCTTTGTATCTTTCTATGTTCCCTTTGGAGTCATGTTTCACCTTGTAGACCCATTTGCAGCCTACTGTTTTGGCTCCTTCAGGAATTTCCTCTAGGTCCCAAACTTTATTGGCACTCATAGATTTTAATTCATCTTCCATGGCTTCTTGCCACTTAGATGCTTTTGTGCTCCTCATGGCTTCTTCAAATGAAGTGGGTTCATCCTCCATCTGAACTTCTTCATATTCATAGACTATGTAGTTATCTGAAATAGGATCTCGCTCTTTGAGGTCTGCTACTGGCATTTCTTGTTCTTGAGGCTGATCTTGTTGGGGCTGCTGTTCATCGACTATGGGTTCATTCGGCTCCTGAAGGACAGGTTCCGAATTAGCCATAGGCGAAATTACAGCAGGTGTTGTTACCACTTGCGTAGGTCCAACAACAATAGGCAACGTGAAGTAGGGTTCCTGCACCATAGGAATGGGCACAAACGTCCGCTTCTCTTCAAGGTTGATTTCTCGCGCTGCCTTGCTCCCCCTGATCATCTAATCTTCTAGGAAACTTGCGTGTCTCGTTTCCACAAACTTGGTATGTCTACCAGGGCAGTAGAAACGATAACCTTTCGACTTTTCTGGATAGCCAATAAAATGGCAACTTACTGTTTTGGGGTCTAGCTTTCCTATGTTTGGGTTAAATACTTTTGCTTCAGCAGGGCTCCCCCAGACATGCAAATGGTTGACTGAGGGTTTCCTGCCGGTCCACAACTCATACGGTGTTTTAAGTACTGACTTGCTTGGAACTCTGTTGAGAATATGAATGGCGGTTTTTAAGCCTCCATCCACAAACTCAGTGGCAGAGTGGAATAGCTCATCATGCTACGCACCATATCCATTAGAGTACGGTTACGCCTTTCTGCTACTCCATTTTGCTGTGGGTCGCCCGACATTGAATACTAGGCTACTATGCCATTTTCCTGTAAGAACCTTGCAAAAGGTTCAGGAACTTATCCATAAGGGGTATGTCGACCGTAGTACTCCCCCCACGGTCAGATCTTACTACTTTGATTTTTCTGTCTAGTTGATTTTCAACCTCAGCCTTGAATATCTTAAACTTGTCTAAAGCTTCTGAACGCTCTTTGATTGGATATATATATCCAAAATGAGAGTAGTCATCTGTGAATGTGATGATGGAATCAAAACCATCCACAGATGTCACTGGAAAAGATCCATAGATGTCTATGTGGATCAATTCTAGTACTCCCGTGCTTCGCTTAACGCCTTTCTTTATGTTCTTTACTAACTTACCTTTAATGCAATCAACGCATTGCTCTAACTCTGAGAGTTCTAGAGATGGGAGGATTGATTCTTTGACTAAGCGTTCTATTCTCCCCCTCGAAATATGGCCTAAACAACAGTGCCATAATTTCGATGAGGAATCAATTCTTTTTCTTTTCTTGCTAGCACCTACGGGTATTGCATTCTGAGCGTTATTACATTCAGCATTCACATTCTCAGACATAGCTAATAAATAAAGTTTTTCTTGCAGGCAAGACCCACACATTTATTATTTAACTGTAGCTTACAATCATTCTTGCTGAAATTGCAATTAAAACCATAGTCTGACAAACATGAAACTGAAATTAAATTTCTAGCTAAAGAGGGAACATAAAAAACATCATGCAACTCAAGTGTGAAACCACTAGCTAAAACTAGAGATAAATTTTCTATAGCTTGAACTTCAGCTTCAACACCAGTGGCCACCTTAATCTGTCTTTCTCCTCTTTGAAGGGTTCTCCCTCCATTGAATCCCTCCAAAGAGTTTGCAACATGAACAGTTGCACTTGAGTCAATCCACCATGTGGATCTAGCATAGCTTAGATATAAGGATTCATCAACAAAAGTTATAATGTCCTCACCTTTTAATAGGCAGTGTCTCATGAACTTGGGGCAGTCATGCTTCCAATGCCGTGTCTCATTGCACCATCTACAGCGATCCGAGTCCTCCTGCTTCTGCTGGTTGTCTTGCTTTGGCTGTGCTTTGGACTGTGAAGAGCTTCCTCCCTTATTATGAGAGGTGGAGGCATCTGGAGCTTTCTTGTTGTAGAATGGTTTCTTGTTCTTTCCTTTCACAAAGTTCACAGAACCACCATTTGCATTCTTTAGCCTTTCTTCTTCTTGCACACACATAGAAATCACCTTCTCTAAATCCTACTCCTCTGGCTGTGTGTTAGTTAACAAAAAATGTCTCATACTCTTTGGGAAGTGAGTTTAGAGCTAGGTGAATGATGAAACCATCTGCAAGGGGCATCTTTAGCTTCTCTAACTTAGCTGCCATGGTGCTCATGCTCAGAATGTGCTCTCTCACACTCCCCCTGTGAACCTCATGTTAGTGAGTTTATGGATCAGGGTGGAAGCATGAGCTTTGGTGGAACCAGTGAACTGATTCTTCACTTTCTCAAGGTATTCTTTTGCTGTGTCACATTCTGGGATGGCACCTCTTAAGCCCTCTGTGATGGTTTTCTTGATGACAATCTTGCACTTGCGGTTCGACTTTTCCCACTTGTACTTCTCAATATCATACTTTGCTCTAATAGGAGCATAGTCTTGCTTCCGATTAGCAAAAGCTTCATCGGTCTCATTTTGGGCCCTTTCGGGCTCCTCTGACTCATTGGGCTTTGGCTCCTGGAGAGCCAAATCTATCTCAGCAAGTGCTAGAGCTGCATCAAGTTCTTCGAGCCACAGAACATAGTTCTGCCCCGTCAGCTTTGGGATTGCACTAATGAAGTGCATCGCATTGAGCGCTAGGTCTGAAATTAAACATGAGAAAATAGTGAGGACATCAACATTAAATCTAGAAAAAATAATTGCATATCTTAATTTAACGTTGGTCAAAATCAAGATATACAAAAATTAACTCTCTACATAAATTCTAATCACCGTTGGGCAGAATAGAATAAATGCATAAAATATTAGAGCTTGCACAGCGGAAAACGTTAATTAACTTGCTATTTTTCAGAAGCATAATGTCGGTGTTCGGACCCGAGGGGGTCCTAAACCAACGAGTAAAATGCTGCGTGTCCCTTTCCTGGATGGTGATGCAAGGAGAACACACGGGGGTTTATCCTGGTTCGGGCAAAAGAAGGCCCTACGTCCAGCGAGGGAGGAGAGGTTTGTATTTCCTTGCACCGAAGTGCTTGTGTAGGGGTTACAAGCTTGCGAGAGAGGGCGTCGAGCCCAAGTCTCAAAGGAGAAAAAGAAAGAGTACAAGATGATTGCTTGAGATGTTGATCTTCGTCTTGTATATGGCCTGTTTTTCGTCTATCCCCTCTTTGTGGAGCCCCGGCCTCCCCTTTTATAGGGCGAGAGGTGGCCAGGACGATGGTGCCTTGAAACGATGTTTTGTCGATCCCTGTTGAGGTGACTGTAGCGACGTGCCCTAGAAATGGGAGGCCATCCTTGGGGACGTGATGTCGTAGAGGACGAGGTGTTGAAATGACCCGGAGCGCTGCGCCATACCGTCCTTCCTTCCCTGTTACGCTATGTTGGGGGTCGAGGCCGGGTCGATGCCGATCGGATAAGTCCGAATCCCTGGAATTGCGGTGTACCGGCCTTGTCGTATCCTCCCTCGAGGGTCACTGGTGACGCATAGTGTTGGGTATGGTGGACATAGTGACGTTTTTCACCTCCCATCACGGGATGGGCGGTAAAATAGTGAAGACTGTTACTGGTATTGTTTCCACGTTGACCCAGGTCGCGGCCATGCCAGTAGGTGGTAGTAGGTAATTGCATTGAATGCCATGACTTTTGTCCTGGAGTTGGTAGAGGAAGAGGGGGTCGAGCGCCTCGACCCGGGCTCACGCGAGTCGGAGCGCTCCCGGGGGGCGGTCGAGCCCTGTGCGGGTCGGAGCGCGGTCGAGGCCTCCCGTCGAGGGGGCCTCGTACGAGTCGGAGGCGGGATGCGGTCGAGACATTCCATCGAGCCGGCCTCGTACGAGTCGGACCTGTCGCGCGTTTTGAAGTGGGTCGTGCTTTGTCGTGGCTTAGTCGTTTTAGTTTCATTATCGTTGAATGTGGGTACCCCTATAGTTTTGGTACCGACAGTAGCCCCCGAGCCTTTAGGTGAGTGTATGTTCACTCTCCTAGAGGCTTTTTACCGATGAACTGGAGTCATAGCGCCGTTTGCTTTTCTAGTAGGGGCGTCTGAGCGTTCTTACGACTTCTCCGGTGGGGGCGCGCGAGCGCACCCGCCGGGTGTAGCCCCCGAGGCCTCGGTGGAGTATTGAGAAAATCTCCTCCGAGGTCTTGTCTGTGTTTTATTAGGGAGTAGTTGATGCGGCCGAGCCCCCGAGCCTCGCGCGCACGAGGTCGATCAGAGTCCCTGCCGTCTTTCGTTGTCCGTCCCTCGCGCTCTTCCTTCGGAAAGGAGGAGGAGGGGTGGGGAACGTCGTACTACCCCGTTTGGGCGAGTCCGGCGATCTCCGGTGAGCTGCTAGCGGGGAGATTCGAGTGAGAGTCCGTGCTCCAGTCGTTAGGAGTCGGCTTGTGGCCCGGAGGCACTCTTCAAAGATGCCAAGGAGTGGTCGTGCGGATGTCGGTTCCCTGCGATGGGATCCGAGGGCTCGATGCCTCCCCCGAGGGGATTCCTGCTTCGACCTCATCCTCTGGCCTCGAATACGTCTTGGGGTGCCTCGAGAGCGTGGCTCGAGCCCTGGCCATGTATGGGCGCATCCCTGGTCGTCCCTCGCTCTGTTGCTCGAGGGCAGCTGTCGAACCCGGGTCGAGGGCCAGCTTTCGTTCCCTTGAGACTTAAAGCGGGCTCGGAGCCCGTTATGGGAATCTTGGAATATCCGTCCGTGGATCTCGCCCCGCCCGTTAGCCTGACACGCCTTTTTAGGGCGAGATCGGCGCGGTAGTGGGCGGCGTGGCGTTCGGTTACTGCGTGGGGGACAGCCACGTGCCTTGTTCCTGTAAGGCGTGGGGGACGGTTGGGTGAGCGCATTTATTACGGGAAACTGTTCCTACCTTTTCGCGCGGCCGTTGGACTTCCTCCCGGCCTATGAAGGCGAGACCCAGGGGTCCGTGCTCCCCTCCGGTTCCTTGCGCTCCTGCCATCCCCTAGCCTCAGAAAACCCTAGCCTTCTCGCGCCTTCCGCCCTCACTGCCGCTACCACCGCCGCCTTCCCCTCCGCTCATTCCCTCCCCGACAGCGCCGATGGCCGGAAAGAGCCAAATCCTCCCCGCCGAAGACTGGGCCTCTTCCTCGGTGACGGAGAGGAAGCTGGAGGAGCTGGTTGAAGATGGGTTGCTGCGGCCGAGGACAAACCGGTCGCGGCCGGAGTGGATAGTGCCGCCGCCGGCCCACCGGGAGCCGGCGCCCCCGGAGGGCTACGTGGTGAGCTTCGTATGCTTCCATGAGCGGGGTTTCGGGGTCCCTTCGTCGGTCTTCATGCGGGCACTTCTCCACTACTACCGGGTGGAGCTCCACCACCTCGCCCCCAACGCCGTCGCGCAGGCTGCCATCTTCGCGGCGGTCTGCGAGGGGTATCTCGGGGTGGAGCCACAGTGGAACCTGTGGCTTCACCTCTTCAAGGGCGAGCTCTTCGCGCGGAGGGCGGGGGAGAAGGGCGTTCTCTACGCAGCGCGGGTAGGGAGCTGCGTCCTACAGTTGAGGTCGAGCCGGGCGGACCAGTACATCCCGGCTCGCCTCATCTCCTCGAACAGCGGGTGGCACGAGGGCTGGTTCTACCTCCGCAACGACGACAACCAGCTGCCGAGGTACACCGGCCGCGTGCTGACCGCCCGGGAGGACCGCTGGGTGTATGGTGTGCCGGACGTCGAGAAGCCGCGTCTGGACCCGTTGTTGGCGGCGCTGCAACAGCTGCGCGCTCGAGGCCTGACGGCGGCGGCGGTAGCGACGGCGTTCCATCGCCGCCAGGAGATGCCGCTGTGCCGGCGTCGCCTGCGCCTCGACCAGATGACTCCGGAGGCGTCTCTGGAGGGGAGCCGGATGTCCCATGAGGCCCTCACCCTCGAGGAGGGGCTTCGTCGAGCCCGCCGGATGGTGGGGACCTTCAAGGCGGAGGAAGCCGACCGGCTCCCCATGAGGCCCACTGAGGGGTTCGAGCCCGTGGTAAGTTCCTTGGGTCGGTACGCTTGTTTTTTGGTTTTGTTCGTTTCTCGGACCCCCTTAACCCGGTCGACGCCTATGTGCAGGACCTGTCGGCGTTGCGGGAGACGCGACCGCCGGTTCCGGAGGACCAGCCTGCCCGGGACGCTCGACGGCAGCATGCCTCGAAGCAGAAGGCGGTCAAGGAGTCGACCAAGAAGCGGGCGGCCCGTAATGCCAGGGAGGGGGAGGCGCGGAAGAAACTCCGGCGCCAACAGGCCCTCGACGGGCTCCCTTTGGAGCCGTCGCCCTCCAAGACCATGTCAGGGGAGGACGACGACAGCAGCGGCGAGGATGACGATGCCTTGTCGCGGTATGAGGCCGCGACCGGGCTGGGGAGCCTCCCCGACATCCGCCCCCTGCTGGAGCCCATCGCGGGGTCATCCTCCTCGGTCATCGTGGTCGAGGAGGTCGAGGAGGACGACGAGGAAGAGGAGAAGAAGAGGAAGAAGAAGGAAGAAGAGAAAAAGGAGGCGGGCCCCTCGGCAGGAGGGGCTGCCTTGCCCCGGACCCAGCAAACGGGGTCGACGGGGGCGCCTGCCCCAGCCCAGGCCCCGCAAGCCCGGGCGGGGACGGGGGCGGTGGCGCCGACATCGTCGTCGGCGGTGCCACCGTCGGGCGTGAAGACCCGAGGCCAGCTAGCCTCGGAGGCACAGAAGGCGCTCAGTGGCGCGCCGGCGAGAGCCCCACGGAGCGCTCGGTCCGCGGGTGGGGCTGCCGCGAGGCCACCGCCTGCCGCCTCGAGCGGCTCGGACCGTGGGGGGTCGAGGCCCCTGGTGCCGATCTCCGGGTGAGTTTTCGAGCTTAAGGGGACTTGTCTTCTTTTTCGAATTCGTCGACCGACCTTATCTTTTATTTTTCAGGCTGAAGCGAAAGGCGGAGACCATGGGGCCCACCCCCGTGAAGTCCCTCCGAGCCAGCGCCGTCGTCCTTAACCTGTCGGCGGAACAGGACGCGGCCTGGGTCCGGGAGGTCGAGGCCGCGAAGGAGCGCCGTCGGCGGTAGGAGGCCGCAGGCGCTTCGACGGTCGCCGGCCCCGACCCTACCGCGGCGGGGTCAGAGCCGGCGAGGGTGGTGGCGCCCGGCCCGGCCGAGGCGGAGCCCAAGGCGCTGCCCTCGGCTGAGGCCACCGTGGAAGCGGCCGTGGAGGGGGCGGCCGCCGATGCAACCGTGGAGGGGGCCGCATCGGCAGCAGGGCAGGAGGTGGCATCGGCGAGGGGGCCGCAGCCACAGCAGGACCCGCCGGTGCGGACGGTGGGCGCGGCGGTGGGCGAGGTCGCCGAGCCCTCTACCGGAGCCCCGGAGGCAGTGGTGCCGGAGGTTGAGGTGCCGGTTGCGGGGGCACCGGCGGTCGGAGCGCCGGTTTCCGAGCCGCCGTCGGGCGAGGTACCGGCCCCAGAGGCGTCGACGGCGGAGGCGCCAGCTCCGGAGGTGCTGGTTGCCGAGGGGCCGGTCACCGCCGAGGGGCGGGTGCCCGTGGTTATTGCCCTCGACGACGCCCCCCTAGACAGGGGAAAACAAATAGTGGGGGGCGAGGAGGGCGAGACCATGAGCCGGGCCGACGCCTCGACCTCCGCCGGAGTCGCGGGAGCTGCGGGCGAGGGCAACGAGGCTGGCCCTTCGGCCGGGCCGGGAGGTGCCCCGGCCGCGTCGTCATCGTCGTGGCCTGACTTTGCCGCGCTGGCGATAGCGCGGGCCGAGGAGGAGATCCCGAGGTGGGGAGGGCCGCCCCTTCAGTTTAGGGACGCCGCGAACCTCGACGCCGAGCCCATCCTCACTCTGAATGACAGAGATGAGGTGCATCGCTGGTAGTACCTCGAGGGCGTCCGCCAACATCTCGATCGGCTGCTCCGCGTGGCGACCGACGCCGTTTCGCGGGGCATACGGGATGCCACCGAGGTACGATTAATCTGTCAGCTTATTTTGTGGCACTTAGTGTCTTTTTTCTTTGGTTTCATTATCTTTTTTCGGTTTTCCTTGAGTTAGGAACTGAAGGAGACCTCCCGCCGTAAGTCGCTCTTCATCCGAGGTGAGAGCGGTGTGTGGGCATCGTTGTCCCGGCAACGGGCCCTGGTCGAGGAGACCCAGAAGAGGCTCGCCGATCGGTCCGCTGAGATGGCGGAACTGCGCACCGCCTACTCGACGGTGAAGGAGGAAGCGATCCAGGCATGGGCGGCTGAAGCCTCGATGCGCACCGAGGCGAACAAGGCCCGGGAAGAGGCTGCCCAGGCCCGCCGGGACCTCGAGCCCCTGTCAGCGCGGGTCAAGGAGCTCGAGGAGGACGTCTCCCAGGTTGGCCATCAGCGGGACGCCCTCAACGTCCAGATCGGGCAGGTGACGGCCCAGCTTGGCGCGCTGAAGGGTGAGGTCTCGGTGCTGAACGGGGCCGTCCAGGAGAAGGACGCGGCGCTCCAAACCGCCCGCCAGGAGATCGAGGCACTGAAGGCGGCCGTTCGTGAGAAGGACAGCGCCCTCCTGGGGCTCGAGCAGACGTGCGGGGGACTCCGCGACGAGGTCGTGGGTTTGAAGACCCACGTTGGGGGTAAGTAGCTTGTTACGGCCATATAGTTGAGGCATCGCGTTAGATGCTAATCTGCCTTGTCGTGTTTCAGAGCTGGAGCGCGAGAACCGGGAGGCCCATTCGACCGCTAACTCCCTACAGAGCCTCCTCGAAGCCGAGACCCGGAGGACCCAGCTGCTCGAGGGCGCGATCACCTCGATGTGTGACGGTCTGGGGGTCGAGCCCGACGTCGACACCGGAGAAGACGCTCCGGGGAACTCCTTCATCCGTCGGGTGGCGGCGCTAGGTCACCTCGCCTGGGAGAAGATACGGGACAGCCTCCACCACGGCGTAAAGAGGGCGCTGGCCGTCGTCCGCTCGGGTTTTGTGTTCGACATGGAGCTCGTCGCCGACGGCTTCATCACAGACCCGGAGCGGACGGACGAGGAGAACGAAGACGCCTGCTTGGATCTGATCGAAGCCGCGGAGGGGCCTGGGAGCCGTCTGGCCTCGCTCTTTGAGCCTGAGGTGGTCCCGCCTGCTGACGATGAAGGCCTGTGAGCCAAATCTGGGCATGGAGGCCCGTGTAATAAGTTAGTTACTTTGAATTTTGGTCATGGTGGCCGTAGGGGCCTTAAGAACTCGAGACATAAACCAGTTCGTGGTTAATCTGGTTTTATGCGAGCTTTTCTTCCCTTAATGGCTTGGATCGTGCTCCCGTACGATTTACTTGGCACGCAGCTGCGTCCTTTGGCGTAGGGGAGCGAGTGGAGGTACCGTAGCCTCAGAGGCGTAAGTGATCTCGCGGCTCGACTGCCCTTAAGCTTTAGGATGCTGTTGCGGCTTCGCAGATCGTGTGAGAACCTGGTCTAAGCGGCAGGGGGTGTGTTCTCTTCCAAAGTTAGGAACCGTTGTTTAGACCTTTCTAGCGTGAAGTTGCACCTCTGGGAGGCGTAAGGGGTGAGTGGAGGCACCATTGCCCCGGAGGCGTAGGTGATACTCCTGGCCCGAGGGTCCTTTTGATCCTTAGGGTGTTCTTACAGCACCGTTGATCTAAGGAGCGGTTCTTGAAATTTAAAGAAGAGTGTAAATTTTTTCGGGGACTGAGGGGTTCCCCCCTATGTAGCCCCCGAGGGAGGGTCGATTCTGGTAGTACAGAGTCGATCCTCCCTCATCGTGAGACAAAAATTTTAACACTGCTGTATTCTTTATTGACAAAAAAGAAATTACAGAGCCTCGAGGCTTTCTAAGGAAAAAAGCGACGTAGCTGTTCAATGTTCCAAGCGTTGGTGAAGATTTCGCCCTTCTCGTTGGATAGCTTGTAGGTGCCCGGCTTTAGTACTTCTGCGATAATGTACGGTCCTTCCCATGGTGGCGTGAGCTTGTGGCGCCCCTTGGTGTTCTGGTTCCGACGTAGCACCAAATCGCCGACGTTGAGGTCGCGCTTGCGTACGTGTCTGTCGTGGTAGCGTCGAAGGCCCTGCTGGTACCTAGCAGAATGCAACAAAGCCACATCTCGGGCTTCCTCGAGCTGGTCGAGGGCGTCCTCTCTTGCGGCGTCGTTATTTCTTTCGTTGTAGGCCTTTAACCTTGGGGATCCGTATTCTATATCAGTTGGGAGCATAGCCTCGGACCCGTAGACTAAGAAGAACGGAGTGAACCCCGTGGCTCGACTCGGCGTTGTTCTTAGGCTCCACAGAACCGAGGGTAGCTCGGCAGCCCATCTTTTGCCATGTTTGCGTAGCTTGTCAAAGATTCTGGGTTTCAGGCCCTGTAGGAGCATGCCATTGGCACGTTCTACTTGGCCGTTTGTTTTTGGATGAGCCACGGCCGACCAGAGCACGCGAATGTGATGGTGGTCGCAGAAATCCAGAAACTTTTTACCAGTGAACTGGGTGCCATTGTCAGTGATAATGCAGTTCGGAACTCCAAAACGATGGATAATGTCGGTGAAGAAAAGCACAGCTTGTTCGGACCTAATACTGGTGATGGGGCGAGCCTCGATCCACTTGGAGAACTTGTCGATAGCGACGAGCAAGTGGGTGAAGCCGCCAGTTGTTCTCTTTAGAGGTCCGACAAGGTCGAGGCCCCAAACGGCAAATGGCCACGTGATGGGAATGGTTTGCAGAGCATATGCCGGGAGATGAGTCTGTCTCGCATAGTACTGACAACCTTTACAGGAGCGTACTAGCTTGACAGCGTCGGAAACCACGGTCGGCCAATAGAACCCTTGTCGAAAGGCGTTGCCGACGAGGGTTCGAGGCGCAGCGTGGTGACCGCAAGCCCCCGAGTGCAGGTCGCTGAGCAGGTCCCTGCCTTCCTTGTTTGTGATGCAACATTGGAGAATGCCCGTAGGGCTGCGGCGGTACAGCTCCCTACTGTCGCCAATGATCACAAAGGTTTTGGCCCAGCGAGCGATCCGTCGAGCCTCGGTCTTACTCGAGGGGAGGTCCCCTTGGATAAGATAGTCGAGGTACGGCGCGCGCCAGTCAGGCTCGAGGTCAGATGGTGGGGTCGATCCTTCCACCTGCATGGCTTCGGCCCCGGTCGAGGGGGCTTCTGCCTTAGGAGGGGGGTCGAGTGACGTCCCGTCGACCCCTCCATCTGACCCAAGGTCGACGGATGGCCGTTGGAGATCTTTTACGAAAACGTCAGGTGGGACCGTAGTTCGACTTGACGCGATTTTTGCGAGTTCATCGGCGGCCTCATTATACTTGCGTGCTATATGGTTGAGCTCGAGGCCGTGAAACTTGTCCTCGAGGCGTCGTACCTCTCGGCAGTAGGCTTCCATCTTGGGGTCGCGGCAGCTCGAGCTCTTCATGACCTGATCAATCACTAGCTGGGAGTCGCCTCGAACATCAAGGTGTCGGACCCCAAGCTCGATGGCAATTTTTAGCCCCGTGACGAGTGCCTCGTATTCGGCGACGTTGTTGGATGCAGGGAAATGGAGCCGGATGACATAGCGCATGTGAGCCCCGAGGGGTGAGATGAAGAGCAAGCCCGCGCCTGCTCCTGTTTTCATCAACGACCCATCGAAGTACATGGTCCAGAGCTCGGCCTGGAGCTGTGCGGGAGGGAGCTGAGTGTCGGTCCTTTCAGCCAGGAAATCTGCCAATACCTGAGACTTTATAGCTTTGCGCGGCGCATAAGATAGGGTCTCGCCCATGAGCTCGACCGCCCACTTGGCGATCCTACCCGTGGCTTCCCGGTTCTGGGCTATCTCTCCCAGGGGGAAAGAAGAAACCACAGTAACTGGGTGGCCCTCAAAGTAGTGTCGGAGCTTGCGCCGTGTCAAGATGACAGCATAAAGCAGTTTCTGGATTTGAGGGTAACGGACCTTGGTTTCTGAGAGCACTTCGCTAATGAAATAGACCGGCCTCTGGACGAGCAAGGTGTGAGCTTCCTCGGCCCGTTCGACGACTAGGACCGTGCTTACTACTTGCGACGTTGCCGCGGCGTAAAGTAGGAGCGGTTCTCCTGGGGTTGGAGGGACGAGAATTGGCGAGTTAGAGAGTGTGACCTTGAGTTTGGTGAGGGCTTCCTCGGCCTCGAGGGTCCAGGAAAAATGCTCCGATTTCTTCAAGAGGCGGTACAGAGGGAGCGCTTTTTCGCCGAGGCGCGAAATGAAACGGCTGAGCGCCGCCAAGCAGCCCGTGACCCTCTGCACGCCTTTCAGATCTCGGATGGGGGCCATCTTGGTTATCGCAGAGATTTTTTCTGGATTGGCCTCGATGCCCCGCTTAGACACGATGAACCCCAAAAGCATTCCTCGGGGGACGCCAAAAACGCATTTTTCTGGATTGAGCTTGATATTCTTTGCTCGAAGGCATTTGAAGGCAACGTCGAGGTCGTTTACTAGATTATCGGCTCGTTTGGTCTTGACTACGACGTCATCGACGTATGCCTCGACGGTTGGTCCGATGTGTTCTCCGAAGACGTGCTGCATGCATCGCTGGTACGTTGCCCCTGCGTTCCGGAGACCGAAGGGCATCGTAACGTAGCAATACATGCCGAACGGGGTGATGAATGAAGTCGTGAGCTGATCGGACTCCTTCATTTTTATCTGATGGTAACCGGAGTAAGCGTCTAAGAACGAAAGGGTTTCACATCCTGCAGTTGAATCAACGATTTGATCAATGCGCGGCAAAGGAAAGGGAACCTTTGGACATGCTTTATTCAAACTAGTATAGTCTACACACATCCTCCATTTCCCACTCTTTTTCTTAACTAATACAGGATTAGCTAGCCACTCAGGATGGTGAACCTCCTTGATGAATCCGGCCTCCAGTAGCTTGTGGATCTCTTCGCCGATGACCCTGCGCTTCTCGTCGAAGCGGCGCAGGCGTTGCTTCACCGGTTTGGACCCGGCCCGGATCTCCAAGGCGTGCTCGGCGACTTCCCTGGGTATGCCCGGCATATCCGAGGGACTCCACGCGAAAATATCGACATTCACGCGGAGAAAGTCGACGAGCACGGCTTCCTATTTCGGGTCGAGGGTGGCGCTGACGCTCAGCGCCTTCCCGTTGGGATCAGCGGGGTCGAGGGGCACGAGCTTGACGTCCTCCGCGGGCTCGAAGCTACCGGCGTGGCGTTTTGGGTCGGGAATCTCGTTAGCGAGACCGTCGAGGTCTGCGGCCAAAGTCGCCGATTCCAAAACCGCCTCGCCGTGCTCGACGCACTCGACGTCGCACTCGTAGGCATGTTCATATGAGGGCCCCACAGTGATGACGCCGTTTGGGCCGGGCATCTTGAGCTTGAGGTAGGTGTAGTTTGGCACGGCCATGAACTTGGCGTAGCACGGGCGCCCGAGGATGGCGTGGTATGTCCCACGGAATCCGACCACTTCGAAGGTGAGGGTCTCCTTTCTGAAGTTGGCCGGTGTGCCAAAACAAACGGGCAGATCGACCCGTCCGAGGGGTTCTGCCCGCTTCCCCGGCACGACTCCGTGGAAGCCCCCGGCGCTAGGCTGCAGGCGCGCTCTCTCGACCCCGAGGAGGTCGAGGTTCTGGGAGTAGATGATGTTGAGGCTGCTCCCGCCGTCCATGAGCACTTTGGTGAGGCGTGTGTTGGCGATGACGGGATCAACGACAAGAGGGTAGACCCCCGGATTGGGGATGTAGTCCGGATGATCATCACGGTCGAAAGTGATGGCCACCGCAGACCAGTCAAGGAAACGAGGGACCGCCGTTTGTACGGAGAAGACCTCTCGCCGCTCTCGCTTGCGCTGGCGCGCTGAGAGGCGGGTCGAGGGTCCTCCGTAGATCATGAAGCAGTCGTGGATCTCGGGGAACCCCTCATCCTTGTCATCAACTTTTGGGTCTTCCTTCTTGTCAGTGTTCTTGCTGCCTGCGCCCTCAAAGTACCTGCGGAGCATATGACAATCTTTGAGGTTATGGTTAATGGGTCCCTTGTGGTAAGGGCATGGCTCTTTAAGCATTTTGTCGAAGATGCCCCAGCCGGGGGGGCCTCGAGGCTTCTTGCGTTCGGTAGTGGCGACAAGCTCGTCGGCCGTGGCCTCGAGCTTGCCCTGCTGGCCCTTCTTCTTCTTGCGGTTGTTCCTCTTGGGGCCTCGGGTGGAGTTCGTGGGATCGTCGATCTTCTGCTTCCCCGTGTCCTGCTCGCCGCCAAAGATGGCACCAACTGCCTCCTCGCCGGCGGCGAAGTTGGTGACGATGTCCATCAACCCGTTGGCAGTGAGGGGGGTGTGACGGCCTAGCTCTCGGACCAACTCCTTGCAAGTGGTGCCCGAGAGGAAAGCCATGATCACGTCAGAGTCGGTGACGTTGGGGAGCTCGGTGCGTTGCCTGGAGAAACGCCGGATGTAATCCCGGAGGGATTCACCTGGCTTCTGCTTGCAACTCCGGAGGTCCCACGAGTTGCCGGGGCGCATGTAAGTTCCCTTGAAGTTTCCCTCGAACACCCTTACGAGATCACCCCAGTCGTGGATCTGTTGGGGCGGCAGATCCTCGAGCCAGGCTCGAGCGGTGTCGGAGAGGAACAGGGGGAGTTGTCGGATGATGACTCGGTCGTCGGTGGCCCCGCCCAGCTGACATGCCAAGCGGAAGTCGGCGAGCCAAAGTTCGGGTTTGGTCTCGCCGTTGTACTTGGCAAGAGTCGTGGGAGGGCGGAACCGCGCTGGCAGTATCGTTTCGCGGATTGCCTTGCTGAAGACCCGAGGGCCCGGAGGCTCGGGTGAAGGGCTGCGATCCTCCGAGCTGTCGTAGCGCCCGCCCCTATGCACGTGGTAGCCTCGAGCCACACCGTCACCGTGCTTGCGCGTGCGGCGCTCGACGATGTTGCCACGGGTGTCTCGAGGCCCTTGGTCGTGAGTCATGTGCTCGGGGGCGGGAGCCATTCGAATCCGTCGGGGAGGTTCGGGATGAACCGAGGCCTCTCTCGCCTGTCGGGAGGGCTCTGCGAGCCGCTCCGAGGCGGGCTCGCGTCGCCTCGAGGCAGAGCTCTCGGCCTGCTGCAGGGCAGCGGTCTCGAGGAGTTCTCGGATCTCATCTCGAGCCCGGCGCGCTTCGGGGTTCGACGGCTCGGGCATGTTGCGGAGGAGCATGGCGGCGGCGACGACGTTCTGGCTGGCTCGAGCGAAGACCGGGGGGTCGGTTACCCGGTCCTCGTCGATGCGACGGTTGACGTCGCAAGCTCTTCCGCGAGCTCTCCCGCCAAGTGCGCGTTCCGCACGCTCATGCTCGAGAGTTTGTTGGAGTAGACGCAGGTTTTCTCGTTCCTCATCGAGCCTCTCCTGCAACTCGCGGATTTGGTCGAGCTGCGCCCCTTGATCCGCAAGGAGTTGAGCCTCGCCTTGCTCGGCAGGGAGCCCATCGTGAGGGGGCGTGTGCCTTCCTCCGACCGGCTGTTCTTCCTGCGAATCCGACGCGCTTTCAACATTGACGTTGAAGCACTCGCGGGTCAGATCGTAGGTGTCATCAGCCGAGTCGGAGTCAGGGGCGCCGAAATAATAGTATGACGGGGGAATGCATGGTCGTTGCGAGCCGCTACCGGGGTTGCGGCGTGGGGAAGCGGTCACACGAGGTTCTGTTTCTGGCGCCTCAGTATAGTCCAGATAATCAGAAGCCGGCGTGGACGCGATGAGGTCCAGGGTGGAGCGTAGATGGTGCCCAGGGAGTTCCTCATAAGCACTCATGCAAGCGCTCACGGAAGAAGCGTACGCCTGGGCAGCCGAAACTAGCCCAAACGGAAACGGCGAAGGCGATGTTGCTGCCCACGCCGGAAGAGATGCACGGGGCAGCGGCGTCGCACCGGGCGGAGGAGCGGCGGGGTTCTCCGCTGGCATGCTGTCCTCGGCCAGACTCATCCTACCCAGACCTTCCGCGAGAAAATCTGGGCCGGCGTCTGGCTGGGAAGTGCCGAATCGGGGAACCCCATTACCCTCCGCCAGGTGGAGACGATGGTTGCGCCGGGCTCGCCGCCGTCGGGCGGCTCGCGCCTGCCTGGAGCGACGGTACCGGCGGATTGCTCCCCCAGGCTGGGAGAGCTCGTAATCCTCGTCGGTAGGGTGTCTTGGCGGGAGTAGGACCATATCGTAGCCATAGCCGAGCGACATGAACTCCAAACTTCCGAACCAGATCACCGTGGCCAACGGGATAGGGCGTTCGGGGTCAGCCATCCAGGAAAAAAGGCGGGAAAGCGACGTTGGCACGCAGCGATCCCCTACCTGGCGCGCCAACTGTCGGTGTTCGGACCCGAGGGGGTCCTAAACCAACGAGTAAAATGCTGCGTGTCCCTTTCCTGGATGGTGATGCAAGGAGAACACACGGGGGTTTATCCTGGTTCGGGCAAAAGAAGGCCCTACGTCCAGCGAGGGAGGAGAGGTTTGTATTTCCTTGCACCGAGGTGCTTGTGTAGGGGTTACAAACTTGCGAGAGAGGGCGTCGAGCCCAAGTCTCAAAGGAGAAAAAGAAAGAGTACAAGATGGTTGCTTGAGATGTTGATCTTCGTCTTGTATATGGCCTGTTGTTCGTCTATCCCCTCTTTGTGCAGCCCCGGCCTCCCCTTTTATAGGGCGAGAGGTGGCCAGGACGATGGTGCCTTGAAACGATGTTTTGTCGATCCCTGTTGAGGTGACTGTAGCGACGTGCCCTAGAAATGGGAGGCCATCCTTGGGGACGTGATGTCGTAGAGGACGAGGTGTTGAAATGACCCGGAGCGCTGCGCCATACCGTCCTTCCTTCCCTGTTACGCTATGTTGGGGGTCGAGGCCGGGTCGAGGCCGATCGGATAAGTCCGAATCCCTGGAATTGCGGTGTACTGGCCTTGTCGTATCCTCCCTCGAGGGTCACTGGTGACGCATAGTGTTGGGTATGGTGGACATAGTGACATTTTTCACCTCCCATCACGGGATGGGCGGTAAAATAGTGAAGACTGTTACTGGTATTGTTTCCACGTTGACCCAGGTCACGGCCATGCCAGTAGGTGGTAGTAGGTAATTGCATTGAATGCCATGACTTTTGTCCTGGAGTAGGTAGAGGAAGAGGGGGTTGAGTGCCTCGACCCGGGCTCACGCGAGTCGGAGCGCTCCCGGGGGGCGGTCGAGCCCTGTGTGGGTCGGAGCGCGGTCGAGGCCTCCCGTCGAGGGGGCCTCGTACGAGTCGGAGGCGGGATGCGGTCGAGACATTCCGTCGAGCCGGCCTCGTACGAGTCGGACCTGTTGCGCGTTTTGAAGTGGGTCGTGCTTTGTCGTGGCTTAGTCGTTTTAGTTTCATTATCGTTGAATGTGGGTACCCCTATAGTTTTGGTACCGACACATAACTTGCTGACTTTGCTCTCTAAATAATAAACACGTTGGTGCAATTAAATAGAGTTTAAAAACTGGGCAAAAATAATTATTTAAATGCTTCTGAAAATCAAATGGAATAAAAAAGAAATCACTATGCTTAAACAGGCCGCGACCAACCATTCGGCCCACAGTCACTTGCGGCCCAGCCCATTTTCGCGCGGGAGGGCGCGCGCGCAGCCAGGCCGCAACCTAGGCCAGCGGCGCGAAATCGGCCCAGTGCCGAAACCCGCCTGGGCTGATTCTGGTCCAAAACAAATCTCGGCCATTGGATCACATTCGACGGCCGTCCTGTGATCTCGGGTGAACAAAATCTCTAGGTCGTCCACTGATGAAACCCTAGCCTCATTCTCTCCGTCGCGTTCTCTTTCTTCCCTCGATCCTCTCTCTCACCGCTCCGAGCCGCAAGAAAACGGAACTCCCTGCGATGGCTGGTGAGAAGGACGGCGCCGCCTCGAGGCCCCTGGCCGGTGTGCGCGCTCTTCCATGGCAGAGCGCGCCGCCGTCTAGCGGCTTCGTGCGCGGTGCCTCGCTGGATGGGCGGTCACGGAGAGCCGCGCGGTGGCGTGGTTTCCTCGGCCGGTCCCTTGGCTCGTCCCGGTCGCCGGTGACCCGGCGGCGGTGCGGGGATGACCGTAGCACAGGTAAGTGCATGGATTTCCCCGCCCTTCCTCTTTGCTTTTAGGGTTAGGTATTCCCTTTCTCATTCTTGCGCGTCTGGATCTGGGTGCTAGGGTTAGGGTTTGGAAAAAGGGAAAAGCCCCTCCTTCTACTTGCTGTGCTCGCTGGTTAGTCCCCGAGCCCGATCTACTACTAGATCGGCCGATACCGTTGATGAACTTGGCTAGGATCTACTACTAATAGCACGAACGGGGATTCGGGGTACAAAAGGAATAGACAGTGCCGTGCAAGAACATGCAGTAGATCTAATACAAAAGAAACGAAATAAAGAAACACATAGTTTGACATGTTAGGGTTGTGACCGTCGTTGGTGGCGGGTGCGGATCCGGTGGCGTCCATGACGATGGTGTTGACGCTGCGGTGATGTAGATTTCGTCGTCCTTTCGGCCTCCACCGGCGCTGACCAACGACGGTGGGGAAAGAGTAGTAGGGAGGCGGCGCGGTGGTTCTTCCCGACGCCACGGCGCAAAGCCGATCGGATGGCCTAGGGTTTGTCGAGTGAGTGTCAGTGCACGGCGAACCTCGGTTAGCGTGCCTGCGGCCCCCACTCCTGTTTATATAGCGCAGCGCGTCGGGGGCCCACCAACCATAGATCGGTTGGGCGCCCTCGATCAGGGCGCGATCCAGAGGGAAAAGGCCCCAGCCGTTGGGCTGGGCCTGGCATCAATCTAACATTTAGTACGTTATTAGTCAAAGAATCATTCACAGAGTGCAATCACGGGATATTGATTAGCCACGTTTGCTTTTTGAACAGCCTCTGTTTCCTCTGTTTTGAATGGACATCGCCTTGTTGCAGCTGCAACATGTGGTACTTCATTAAAGAAACAAAGTAGCTTGTGCTAACCTGAACACTGTTCAGAATGTGAATGCCAGAGGTTACACAATGCGCTAGTGGTATTCGGTATGCTGTAGACCTGTACTGTGGATGCTGCTGTCAAATTTGCGGCCTGATATCTGAATTTGCAGCCTCGATGCAGTCATGGAGATGCAAAGCAGAGTTGGATGATGTTCTTTATTATTTTGCCGTAAGAGTCGAGAACAGACCATGATATGGCGTGAGCAGTCATGAACATAACAAAACGATTTTTTCTTCTTCTTTCTATATATTTATAAAGTAATGTAGGGAGTAGGAATTGAACAAGTGTTTTGCTGTATCTCTATGGTCGTCTATGTGCAGTTCCCATGATAAAGGAAACAAAAGAAAGCACAAGTCAAATAGGGAATATAATGGCAGTAGTGGCCTTATATGAGTTGAGTCAGCCAAAATTTGGGCTGCACATAGCCCACGGATAGTCCTGGACTCCTGGACAAAAAAAGAACAGTCTAAGGCTTGAAGGATCGAATGGGCCGTTCCACTAACATATACAAGTAACCCTGTCCCATCATACGTAATGGATATTGTACCTGGCCATTTGCCTTTGCATAGAGCTTAATACATGTGATGCATTTTCAAAAAAAAAAAAACCATGTTCCTTTTTTCTGTTTCACTGCATTCAATTTTGCAGTTGTGCCACAAATAACAGATTTATCTCTTTGGACTACCACCTGACTGACGTTGTTAACACAAGCACCAGCAGCTCAACTACCTGCTTCTGCATGATACCAGAGAGCACAACAGCAGGAGCAGGAGACAATAAGCAAAACTATGCTATTTACAGTAACATTGTTCTTGTGTATTGAATCATGCTCTCGGAATCTCTGTAGGTCCACTTGGCTTTCTCAAGGTTTCAGTTTACTATGCTATTTAGACCTTTAGTAAAACTTGATCATGCGGAGCTGCTGTCTTTCTAGTTTTTATCAGGTCATGTACGTACAATTAAGTCTGTACTATATACTATGCTTTGCAAAATTAATGGAGGCACACTCTGGTGCTGTCATCGTCGCTTTTATGTGTCTTGTATGTATTTTCTGATGCAAAGGTTCTCTTGGTTTTATTACAATGTACAGTATACCTCATACATATTGCAGTTTGTTTGGTACGTTGGGATATGATAGGTGATAAGCTGACCTACTGACTATGCCGGCCACGGTCCATATGCACTTGATCTATATCTGTCACCATGGTCTGACGTGCAGCCCAGAGGACACTACTGGTCAGATTGAGGAATGACGAAGCCAATTTCAGAAACTTAATTAATAAGACTTATATCATGAGAAAACTGCACGACATAAGTGAAAGAAGCACATGCTTGTCACGACTCACCACACCTGCTGATGACACCGGCCGGTGCTTCCAAGACCAGCGTTGTTGGGCAAGTCAAGATGATTGGCTGGGCTAGAAGTTGGAGAAGCGACTGGGCGTTCCTAGAGATGGTGGCGAACTTCACGATGAAATCCATGCAGAGGGCGTTCCTAGAGATGGTGGCCACCGAGTCACGCACGGCTGCTTCGTGTGGGACTGGCTTAACTGCAAGTCAGCAACGCTGAGCCAGCCATTGTGTTCGAGTCGTTTGGCAAGGCCTGTGGGGGTGCGGCCCGTGCGACAACTTGGGCTTATATGAGTTGAGTCAGCCTAGCCCACGTGTCCTGGGCCAAAAAGAACAGTGTACGGCTTGAAGGATTGAATTGCATTGGGCCGATCCACTAACAACCCTGTTCCTTTTTCTGTTTCAGCGCATTTATTTTTTGCAGTTGTGCCACAAACAACAAATTTCTCGCTTTGTAGGCTGACGTTGTTAACACAAGCGAGAAATTGATCGAGTGTAAAGAGCAACGAACCTCGGTGCTTGCTATCTAAGTCCATATATCAGCAAAACAGAACCAGCAGCTCAACTCCTGGCTCCCGCATGCTACCAGAGAGCAAAACACCAGCAGCAGCTCAAGTGAAAAAATGCTGTCAACCGTAAGTTCTAGTATAGTACTTTTAATCTGCACTGTGGGTTTGCTATGAACCATTGAAGAAAAAGACAGTCATTTTTATGGATAACAATCTTGAAAGGGCCAAAAACATGAAGTTGTTGCTTTATGCTTTTGAGTAGTTGTCTGGGCTCAAAATCAATTTCCATAAAAGCGAACTGCTTTGCTACCGACCAGCAAAAGCAAATCAAGATGAGTATGCACAAATTTTCAGGTGTGATTTGGGCTCATTTCCATTTAGGTATCTGAGTATTCCTATGCATCATAGACAACTCATGAATAAGAACCGGAAGCGTGTTGAAGAGTGTTTCCAAAAGAAATTGAATTGTTGGAAAAGGAAGATGTTGCCAGTACGAGGGAGATTAGTTTTGCTTAACTCTGTTTTAAGCAGCCTTCCCATGTTTATGCTTTCCTTTTTTGAATTACCAAAAGTGGTTATGAAGAAGTTAGATTATTTTAGATCATAGTTTTTTTGGCAGAGCGATGAACACAAGAAGAAATATAGATTGACTAAATGAGAGATAGTTTGTATACCGAGAGATAAAGGGGGTTAGGTGTCTTAAACTTAGATGTTCAAAATAGATGTCTCCTAAGTAAATGGCTTTTATGTTGCTGAATGAAGATAGGGTTTGGTAATAATTACTTAGGAATAAATATCCAAAAAATAAGACTCTAACACAGGTTCAACATATGCCTAGGGATTCTCAATTTTGGGCTAGCCTCATGAAGGTCAAAGAAGAATTCCTCTCGTTAGGCAGGTTCAGACTTGGTGATGGCTCTCAAGTGCGATTTTGGAAGGATGCGTGGATAACACCACGTCCTTTAAAATCGATCTTTCCTGCATTATATAATATTGTTAGGAGAAAAGGGGCATCTGTTAGAACGGTGTTGTCTTTGACACCGTTAAATGTGGCTTTCCGGAGATCCTTAGTAGGTGTTAATTTACAAGCATGGCACGAGGTGATTGCTATGGTGGCAGATGTACATTTAACAAATCAGAGGAATCGTTTTGTGTGGGGATTACATCAAAATGGATTATTTTCCGTAAAATCCATGTATAGAGCCTTACTACTATCTGAAGCTTTACCATATAATACTTTAACTTGGATACTGAAACTACCTCTCAAAATCAAAGTATTTTTTATGGTATTTTACAAACGAGTAATCTTAACAAAAGACAATTTAGCAAGATGACAGTGGCAAGGAGACAAGAAATGTTGTTTTTGTTCATCTGAGAAATCTATACAACATCTTCTCTTTGATTATCCTTTTGCTAAATTTGTGTGGCCAACTATTCATATCTCCTTTAATTTAACTCCCCCAACTAGTGTGCACAATATGTTTACAGATTGGCTACATGGATTTCATAGGAAATTAAAATCTAAAATTCTTGTGGGTGCGAGTGCAATTTGTTGGGCAATATGGTTGACCCGGAATGACGTAGTTTTTACCAAAGTCCTAGCACCATCTTATTTGCAGGTTATCTTTAGGGAGGACTTACTGGATCAGGTTTTGGTCCCCACTTTAGAAGGAGGAGGATCATCAAATGATGAAGATAGGATGCAGGAAAAATTGAGACAACCGCGATGAAGGTGTTTGCAAGAAACGGTTGGAGATTCAGCAATAGAATTATGTTTTACATAATGCTTAGGGTAATTGTTCACTCTTTCTTTTTTGATCAAAACTTTGTTTTTAGATTGCCTAGATCTTTGTGCTCCTATGTGTAATAAGGAACAACTATATGCATTAGTCGAGGCAGAAGCTGGGATATTAATATATTCCCTTTTCTAAAAAAATTGAAGAAAGAGACACTAATCTGTGTGAGTGTGTTAAACGCTGAAACTTCAACCAACTTGCACCCAAAAATTTCTGATTTTCAGATAAATACTGGTTAGAAAGACAGATCATTATTCGAATCAGCTGTTGAAATTATTTTGCAGCGAAAAATCACTGAAAATCATGAAAGTCGTTAATAACCCTAGGGACTGGTTTTTTTATAGGTAACCATGTATATCATCTCAACCAAAAAGAATCATATTTGTGACTAAATCAGTCATTGTTCATGCGTGTCTTTTTTTCTCGAATACGCAACAAGAGGGTTGCGTATCATTGCATTAAGGAGAAAAGGAGTTTAAAAACAAGGTTTGGCCAACGGCCGCAAACGAAAGATTACATAATGAAAATACTAGGAGGGGAGCAAAGAAGAGTTCTGTGTAGTCACTCTCCCGACATTAAACATTCAAGGTTCTTTGCTCCCGCCCGCGCCCACTATTCGGCCTCGGCTCTTATGATCAGCAAGAGTTCTAGTACAGTGGATGAGGCATCTCTGAAGCAACGTGCGTTCCGCTCCTTCCAAATTTGTCAGGAAACAAGGGCGAACAACGAGTCAAAGCCCTTTTTTGCTTTACCATGCCATGCTGCTCAGAGCCTCTTCCACCATCGAAGTACAGACTGCTCCGCGCCCGGCAACAGCCTTCCCAGCGCATTGCAAAAGTGGAACCAAACCTCGCATGCATAAGGACAACAACATAGCAGGTGGTCAATTGTCTCCTGGGTTTGATCGCAGATGTAGCACTCGCTCCTTGCTTCTAGTCCATGCCTGGCTCGCCGATCTTTCGTCCAGTGGCGCCTTCGGAACGTGAGCCAGAGAAAGATTTTCATCCTCAACGGTGCCCAGGTCTTCCAGATCAGCAAGTGGCCGTGGAAGGTGATTGCGCTGGCGTGCAGCTTGTTGTAGGCTGACTTGGATGTATAGCTCCCATCAGGCGTCCACCGCCACACCGTCCTATCCAGATGGTCAGTGAGCGCAACATGCTCGGTGGCCTCCCAGAGGTCTAGGTACTCTGCCATGGCATCAGTGTTCAAAGCCCCCAAAATAGTTCTGGTCCATCCACGGCCCTGTAGTCCTTGGCAGACAGTGAGGCGGCCTCTGGTTCTAGGTATTACGTGACTAACCAAATTAGTTGCCAAGTCCGCTTGTGCATCACTTTGCAGCCAACAATCCTCCCAGAATAGCGCCGATCTGCCGTCACTAAGGATGGCAACGGGTCGGGTTCGGATCGGGTGGAGTCTCCGTGCACCCAAAACCGAAACCCGAAATCGAAACCCAAACCCGAACCGAAAACCGATTCGGGTGGAAATCCATCACCAAAACCAAACCCGCGGATACCCGAAACCCGAACGGATACCCGAAATCCGAATGGATACCTAAAACCCACGGATAAATATACACATATTCACATGTATAAATAAGAGACAATAAATAATAAATATTTTCATGAGTCAATTTTGAATAGATTTAATAATCTAAGTAAACAAGTTATTATTAGCATATTATAAAACATGAGTTTGAATTTCAAATGATTTATTTCGGATATCCATTGGATATCCACGGGTGAAAAACCAAACCCGAAACCGAACCCGATACCAAACCCGAAACCGAAACCGAAAACCGTGGGTGAGAAACCATCCCCAAACCCGAAACTGCAGAACCCAAAACCCACGGGTATCCAACCCGAACCCGATCCGCTGCCATCTCTAGCCGTCACCTATCACAATGTTAATGCTTTCGCAACATCAGGCTGACATCCTGCTGCTTCTTGTTTAAGAGCAAATTGCTTTTGGTTTATAATGACGGGGAGCTGGTCTTTCTCTCTTTTATATTGGAAAAGGGGTATTCATTATATTCTGTTCAAGGAGTATAAGACTTTCTCCTCCTCCTCCTCCTCCCCCTCGTCATTGTCTTCATATTTTTGTCGACATCATGGAGTCGTCAGCGATGATGTGGCAATGCACCTAATCTTCCCATGGAATATTTCTATGGGCTCCAAAATGATATATTATATTTTCATTGGTAACAAGCTGTGAGTGGTTTATGAAGGACGCATGCAGCAGATATGTATGTTATATATAATCAATTGATTAGTAATAGATAATATCCGGTAGCTAGTGGAAGGTTAGGGAATAGAAAAAATATTACGTACGTCTGATGGATCCCCTGGTCTCATAGTTCAAACAATATACATTATGTCATAGAAAGGGATGCAACAAGAACTTATATAACTTAAGTTTAGATTTCAACTAAATATATATTGGTCTACGAAGAATATAAATTTTAGAAATTCTATTTAGTGGTCCGTAATGGACCCTCCATCTTAATCCTCATGAGGCCTGCTAGAAAAATACATAAATCTTGAAATTTCCAAAAAAAAAATAGAAACATGTTAATCATCAATTCTGTAGAATCTAATCACCATTGGTAATAATAGACATAAAATCAATTCCATTCTGTAAATAAGTATCCACCTTTGTGATTGTGTAAATCAACATAATGTCACACTCCAATTAAAGGACAATATAGAGTGCATACATCTTATGTGCGCCCCAGGAATAGTCACACACATAAGCCGACAAATTAACAGAAGTATCATCACTGAGTACATACATAACGTTATTACATCACGTAGTTCTTACATAAACAAACGGAAAGATAAATAACAACTCTCAGGCGTAGTGTCTGATCCACAGGGAAGGACGACTGGTTGACCCAAACCTAGAAATCCTCCGGGAAGTCCTCGTAGAAACTGTCATCTGTTACCCATCCGGGATTTTACCCAAAAACAATATAGCAACAAGTGTGAGTACATTCGTACTCCGCAAGTATAGTATGAGGATTCATGAGGCTCAAAAAGGCTAGACACTGTTGACTGCAGTTAGCATTTTTAGTAGGTCAACATTTCATTATTAATCATTATTAAGTTATGCTCAAACTCCCATTTATCCCACATGATCCACTACTAGATTTAAGAAAAGAAAGCATCAGTGTGATCTCATCATCATAGTTCATCACGTCTCAAGTAACCATTTATTCTGTGAGTTTTCCGGGCCGCTCGTGTCCGTGAGCACGGCTGTTATAACAGTTTAAACACTCTGCAGAGGTTGTGCATCTTTACCCTGAGTCGTGTTACCCGTATGCCCGGGGCCCGTCGACCCCCTAACACTTCCAAGGTGAGCAGGCAGGGTACACTATGAAGCCTTCCATAGGCCTCTTCTAACCAGTTAGGGCCGCTAGGTTTCCTCGGCAGGCAGATATAGAGAACCCCCCTTTCGATGGCACAATTCCCGCAGGCTATACACATCTGAACAGAGGCAGTTCTATACCCAACGTGGCAAGCCTCTCTTGCGCCCTTTTGGGTAACCTCTAACAAGTTAGAAAAGATCCTACTACTGAGCTAAAGTCAGAGCCATTTAACTCCCACGGTTGCACTGTAAGTCCCAGCTTTTGCCCTACAGATAAGTCCTTACGGAGGGTTTAGGGCAACCTGATCAACATCATTTGCACCATCACCCTTTAGTTCCCCTACCATCATCATGATTATCCGTTGTTTCCATTAATCAATGTGTAGATCATGTTTAGTTAGAGCACTAGCTTTCTAACCAAATGCAAATAATCCCCATAGGAATCAAGGTACAGGTCATCAAATTGCTGGGAAATCCTTATAGTCGAGCAATATTAGACACATGCATAATGAGTATGTTATATAATGAATAGGACAACAAGGTAGGCCCATGCTATACTTGCCTTGGTTCACGAACTGCTGCTGGTCCTGTTGATCCTCGTACGCGTCCGGATTTCCGACGTACTCCTCACCGTCTGAACTCGTACGACACGAAGTACAACACGCAATTCGGAGCAGACATACAAGCAAAACATAGCTACTATTAGAACAGTACACCAACAATAAATAAATCTGAATAAAATGTTTACCAAAATCATCTACGTCTCGCTACGATCACATTGACGCGAATTGCACGAAAATCGGAGCTACAACGCAAAAGTTACGAGACATTTACTATTCCAGAAGCTAGCTATTAACTAGATTTATTTGAGAAATTCAAAAGCTCTTAACAGGTCTAACAGTAGCACTATTGCGTAGATTATGAAATTATGAAACTAACGCAAGTTGAACGGGTCAAATCGGAGCTAAAACGACGATTTTATACACGTTTTACTGTAGTGGCAATTCTGTAAATAAATTGAAAACATTTCGGAATTAAAATAAAACAAATTCGGGAAATTCCTATCTGGCCGAGGACTGCGGGTTAATAAATGAAAAACACGGGGTCTCTTTAGCAAAGTTTGCCCCGAAGGGGTATCGGCTGCCCACAGCCGTTGATCAGATGATGGACGGCTGGGAAAGAAAAGGGGGGAAAGAGAGAGAGCCGGCCACCGGACCTAGAGAAGAAGACGGCGGCGCCGCCATGGGGCTCGCCGGAGCTGCTCGGCCGGGCACTCCAGGGCTCTATTCGCCAAACCTAATACATAGGGAGGATGCGGAGGGGATGGGGGTTCCGTTTTTGCCACTAACGCGGCCGGGGAAAGGCGCGAGGGACACCCGCCATGGCCGGCCATGGAAGAGCTCGCCGGAGCTCACGTAGAACGGCCCTAGAGACCGCAAATCGTAGAAATGAAGGTGCAAGGAGAGGGAGGGAAACACGGGGAGGCTCACCGAGCGGCAAATCGTAGACGGAGGAGGCTCGGGGCGAAGACCGACGGGGTGGGCGTATGGTGCTCCGGTGATGCGCCGCTGCGGGGCTTCGTGTGCTCAATAGAGTGGGGTTGGAACGGGAAAAACAGCAGGGGGAGGCGGTGAAGGGGGTTGCGGCTCCCTTTTTGAAGAGGTAGGGGCGCGGGGCGCTCCCACGCGCGGAGGTCGTGGGCGCGGGGGCGGTTGCGGCTTGACCGGCGCTCAGAGCGGGGAGACGGTTGGGGAAGACGACGCTGACGTGCGGGACCGGGCGGTCAGCGACCGCGGGAGAGGAGAGGTGGGCGCGGACGAGATGGGCTGGGCCGCGGCCCAAGAGGGAAGGCGCGGGCCGGGGGAAAAGGCAAGCAGGCCGAACGGGCCGCTCGGGCCAGAAGGAGGGAGGGGAAAAGAAAACAAATTTCCTTTTTCTAATTTGATTTTCAATTCACATTTCCAAATGATTTTCAAATCCTTTCAAAAATTTATCAAAACCACTCATCACAAAAATACTTGTGCAACAGCATGAGTGCAAAAATAAATGATTAGCCTTATGGTTAATTTTAATTTCACAAAATTTATTATTCTCTATATTTAAATGCACACACACATAACTAATTAATTCATATTTAGCTATTTTAAAACAAAGCAAAATTTTAGGGTGTTACAATTCTACCCCCCTTAAAAGAATCTCGTCCTCGAGATTGGATGATGCTTACTCAAAAAGCTGTGGATATTCCTCGAGATTGGGAGGCGGTTGTGACATCTTTATAGTGCGACTCCTTGTAACTCTTTCTGCAGTTTCAAGAATCTTTACCGGATATTCCTCATACGTGAGATCTTCTTTAACAGTAAGCTCCTCCAAGGGAATCTGCTCTTCTGGTACCCGTAAACACTTTTTCAATTGTGAAACATGGAACACATCATGCACACCTGCTAAACTTTCTGGCAATTCCAATTGATAAGCCACTTCTCCACGTCTCTCCAGAATCTTGAAAGGTCCTACATATCTCGGTGCTAACTTGCCCTTCATATTGAATCTTCTCACATTTCTCATTGGTGACACTTTCAAATACACATAGTCACCTACTTTGAAACTCAACTCTCTCCTTCTGACATCAGCATAGCTCTTCTGTCTAGACTGTGCTACTCTCAAATTATCCCTGATCATCCTCACTTGTTCTTCTGCATTGCGTAGGACATCAGGTCCAAACACTTGGGTCTCACCTGCCTGATTCCAGAATAGAGGTGTTCTACACTTTCGTCCATATAAAGCTTCGAATGGCGCCATCTTAAGACTTTTCTGGTGACTGTTGTTGTATGAAAACTCAGCATATGACAAACTCTTATCCCAACTAGTACCATACTGTAAGGCACAAGCTCTCAACATATCTTCCAAGATTTGATTGGTCCTTTCGGTCTGCCCATCAGTTTGGGGGTGATATGCCGAACTGAAATTTAACTTGGTTCCCAAAGCACTGTGTACCTTACGCCAAAAATGTGATGTAAACTGAGTTCCTCGGTCAGATACGATCTTCTTTGGAACCCCATGTAGACATACTATTCTCTCCATATACAACTCTGCTAGCTTTGCACCACTATAAGTGGTTTTGACTGGCAAAAAGTGAGCTACCTTAGTAAGTCGGTCCACTATTACCCAGATCGAATCATATCCTTGTTGAGTGCGGGGCAATCCAGTAATGAAGTCCATACCAACTTCTTCCCATTTCCACTCTGGTATTTTCATTGGTTGCAACAATCCTGCAGGCCTTTGGTGCTCAGCTTTCACCCTTTGACAAGTATCACATATGGCCACATACTCAGCCACATCCCGTTTCAAACCATACCACCAATACTTCTCTTTGAGGTCCAAGTACATCTTGGTGCTTCCAGGGTGTATAGAATATGCAGAATCATGTGCCTCTCGCAGAATCATATCACGGATGACTTTCACTTCAGGTACACATATCCTTTTTCCAAACCATAGAGTACCATTCTCATCCAACCGGAAACCTGGTGCCTTTCCAACCACTACATGCTCAGCAATCTCCTTCAATTTCTCATCCTCCAACTGACCTTTACGTATCTCTTGCTCCAATGTAGGTTCTATAGTCAATTCTACTACATTATTGACAAAACCCAAGTTGAGATGTTCTATTTCAGCTCGCAACTCTGCTGGTATAAATGTCAACTGAAGTCCGTTGGCATAGCTTTTCCGGCTAAGTGCATCGGCAACAACATTTGCCTTTCCAGGGTGATAATGCACTTCCAGATCATAGTCTTTAATTAACTCCAGCCAACGACGTTGCCTTAAGTTCAACTCGGACTGAGTAAAAATATATTTTAAACTCTTGTGGTCAGTGTAGATGTCACACTTATGTCCGATCAAATAATGCCTCCAGATTTTCAGAGCATGGACAACTGCGGCTAATTCCAAGTCATGGGTTGGGTAATTCAGTTCATGCTTTCTCAATTGCCTGGATGCATAGGCCACCACCTTTCCTTCTTGCATAAGCACACATCCAAGGCCTAGGCGAGATGCATCACAATAAATAGAGAAACTCTTACTTAAATCAGGTAGGGTCAACACCGGGGCTGTTGTCAACCTTTTCTTTAACTCCTCAAAGTTAGCTTGACATTTGTCTGACCAAACAAATTTGGCATTCTTCTCTAATATGGCTGTCATAGGCTTGGCTAGCTTAGAGAACCCTTCAATAAACCTTCTATAGTATCCAGCCAAACCCAAAAAGCTACGGATTTCACTAGCATTGACCGGGGCTTTCCAATTCAGCACATCTTGCACTTTACTGGGATCTATGGCTATTCCACCGTTAGAGACCACGTGTCCCAGAAAAGATACTTCTTTCAACCAGAACTCACATTTGCTCCTCTTTGCATATAATTTATGTTCCCTGAGTTTTTGTAAGACTAACCTTAAGTGTTCGGCATGTTCCTCTTCATTTTTGGAGAATACTAGGATATCATCTATGAATACCACTACAAACTTATCCAAGTACTCCATGAATACTTTGTTCATTAGGTACATAAAGTATGCAGGTGCATTAGTCAGTCCAAAAGACATCACTGTGTACTCATAAAGGCCATATCTGGTAGTAAATGCTGTCTTGGGTATGTCAGATGCACGAATTTTTAGTTGGTGATATCCAGAACGAAGGTCAATTTTTGAGAACACACAAGCACCTTTCAGCTGATCAAATAAATCATCAATTCTAGGGAGTGGGTATTTGTTCTTGATGGTGACTTCATTTAGGGACCTATAATCGACACACATCCTCCGTGTGCCATCTTTCTTATCCACAAATATAACAGGTGCTCCCCAAGGTGAAGAACTAGGACGAATAAATCCTTTCTCTTGCAATTCCTTAATTTGTTTCTTTAGTTCTTCTAATTCATTTACCCCCATTCTATATGGTCTCTTAGCTATGGGTGCAGTTCCAGGTAAAAGCTCGATAAGGAATTCGATGTCACGATCGGGTGGCATACCTGGCAATTCATCGGGGAACACGTCCGGGAATTCATCCACCACCTGGTCCTCCTGGTTAGCAACATCGCTCAGCTGATTGACGGTGGCGGTAGGTTGAGCTTGCACTTCCACTTCAACACAAATTCTATCACCACTTGGAGATGTCACAACCACAGATTTTTCCTGACATTGTATCACTGCCCTATGTTGCTTCATCCAATCCATTCCCAGGATGAGATCAATCCCAGCGGTTCTCAGAACAATTGGATTTACCTTGAAAGCTACCCCCCTTAAGAATATACTAGTAGAAGGGCTCCAATAATTTGCTGGCATGCTACCCCCCGGTGAATTAACTAGCATGGGATCCTTCATGGCACACAGGGGTATGCTATGCATTCTAACAAAAGCTTGGGATATGAAAGAATGCGAGGCACCGGAATCAAAAAGTACGGTAGCGGAGATGGAGTTGACGCTAAACGTACCCAGCATAACCTCAGGCGCCTCCTGAGCTGATTCCGACGACACATGGTTCACCTTGCCAGTGTACGGAGGTCGAGCGTTGGGTCTCTGGTTGTTCTGCTGGTTCTGCGGGGCCTGCCGGTTCTGCTTCTTCGGGCACTGGTACGAATAGTGTCCCACCTCTCCACAGTTGTAACAGGCATTGGGGTTGCCTGGGGTGCCACTCTTGATTGGGGCATTGTTGGGCACTCCCTGACGTGGTGCCTGGTTGCTAGCTTGCTGTTGCTGGGGGCGCTGCTGACTCTGATTACCCAACTGCGGTGGGTGCTGGGGACGCTGCTGATACTGGTTCCTCTGGGGGTACTGGCCCTTGTTCCATTGGTTGGGTGGCCCTTGGTTCCTCTGCGGAAAACCTTGCTGCGGGAAGGCTCGCGGGCGAGTGTTGCTACCCGATGCCTGTCCCTGGAGCTTCCTCTTCTTGAGGTCCATTTCCTTACGCTTGTTATCAATTACTATTGCACGGTCCACCAACTCCTGGAAACTGGCATATTTGTTGGACATCAGCTGCAGTTGAAGTCCATCATACAGCCCCTTCAGAAAACGGCGCTGTTTGTCAGAATTCCTAGCCACTTCAGCCGGGGCATATCGCGACAATTGTGCAAACTTGTCGCGGTATTCCGCCACTGACATGGACCCTTGCTTGAGAGCCCGGAACTCCTCTTGCTTCAGTTCAATAAGTCCCTCCGGAATATGATAGGACCTGAAGTTCTCTGTGAACTCTTTCCATGTGACCTCTGGAGCATTCTCTGGACGTCCATAATGGAATGAATCCCACCAATCCTGAGCAGCTCCTTGGAGTTGGCCTGAGGCGTACAAGACTTTCTCCAAGTCGTTGCACTGAGCAATGTTTAGCTGCTTTTCCACAGCTCTCAGCCAGTCATCCGCCTCCATAGGTTCAGAGGCGTGTGTGAACACAGGTGGGCGTCCTTTCAGAAACTCTCCTCGCTTGTCACGGACCTGCACTGGTGGGGGTGCTCCTGCGGGTTGCTCACCGAGACGGTCCATCACGGTCTGCATGAGCTGCGCTTGCATGGCCATCAACTGCTCAATAGTCACCGGCGGTGGCGGAGGTGGGTCCACCAAAGCTCCGTGTCCACGACCACGGTCACGGCCTCGACCACGTCCTCCTCTGGCGGCCATCTGTTTCCAAACAAACGTGCAAACTTTAGAGATCTCCCAAAAATTTTACAAATTATTTACAAAAGGTAAATAACATAACTGAAAATTTCTGGACGAGTGTCTACAACAGCAGACCGAAAACTGGAGTGTAACTCGAGTTCCAGAAATCCAAAATAGGCGTGGCATACATCGTTGGAAAGCTTAAAGAGTCTGCTACAACTTTTGTATAGAACTTTTTCACTGATACAGACGGCAACATCATCAAAAACTGAGCTAAACAATTTCTGTTCTAGATTACAGACTGCACAGACTTGACAGGTTGTAGCAGGCATATCTCTCAATCCAGAATTGATAATGAGGTGATTCTAGTGGGAAATGAAAGGTACACAAGTCTAGTTCTTCCCACAAAAATTTCATAATTTTTGGACGTAGAGATTTAGAGATATGAGACAAACATTGCAGACTGCTCTGAGAAACAGCACAGCAGTAACGCAGAAATTAACCCCAACTAAGTTAATCAAACACTAGCTTAAGGTTTTAATAAAAAGAACATGTGGACAAGCCCACACTGTTCCAGCAATCAAACAAACTCCAAATCAACCAAGTTCATCAACACAACCAACGATACAACGGAAAGTTCACAAAACATACATGAACTTGACACGACTCTCGACTCTAAGACGCATCTAGCTAGACGGGGCTGCAACATCTAAGGAGCGCGATCCACCATGGTGAACACCCTGGCCTTCTTCTTGTAAATGGTGGGCTGTCCTAGCTGAACGGCCATCTCATCTATCTGGTTCTAAAGGCGCTTTTCAGATTTTTGCGCTGCACGAAGCTCTTCCCTGAGTGCTTCGTTGACCTCCTGCATGGCGCTGAGGTGCCTCACTGTGGTGTCCAAGGTGGGATCAGAAGCTGGAGGAGCCAACACTGCCCATGTCTTCACCCTCGGGTCATAGCGTGGAAGATACCGGTAGCGGTTGTTCTGCATATCCTCAAAACGCCTACCATGGTAGTGCAGGTACGCCGCCTGCGCAGCATCTTCCATGCTGTCATAAACACTGGCACGCCTGGCTCGGTGGCTATGGGTGGTCACAATATCCTGGGATTGGTCGGTGTTGTTCCAGGCGGTGACGATCACATTGGTCTTCCAGTACGTCGCCTCCACTGGATGTGTGTGCTCCGCACAGTAGTACTTCACAGAGGCAGCAAACTCTGGATAGTACTCAGCTAGCATGGTGGTGAGGAGGTTGTGGTAGTGGGCATCTTCGGGAGCTTCCTTAAACTTGTTCCTGGTGGACCATCCTATCTCTTCTGGCTCCTCTGATGCAGCTGGGGAGGGCACTGGGGTTGGTGCAGAAGCAGCCTGGGATGCTGGTGGAGGTGTAGCAGCGGGGACTGGTGCATCCACATGTGGAATGGGTGCAGCCACAGGAGTCGAAGCGGGTCCATCAGATGCAGCATCTGAAAATGCCTCCTCCTCCATGGGTTCCTCCTCCTCGTCGTCAATGACGTGGACGACCTCTGGCTCCACTGGTGGTACTGCTGGTGGTGCTGGTGGAGCAGGTGCTGCTGGAACGAACTGGGCGACGTAGGCAGCGGCACTGAGACGAGGCATCTATAGTTTTGATATAAAATATTATCAGAGTCAATATTTTATGCAATAAAATAAAGAATAGAGCATAAAATTTTTAAGAAAATATCAAGAGTAAGGTAGTAGCAAATAAATAAATAAAGTCAATCTCCTAGAAACGACCATTTCTACCAAGGTTTGCGTCCTACAGTCGACACAGCTTTGATACCAATTTGTCACACTCCAATTAAAGGACAATATAGAGTGCATACATCTTATGTGCGCCCCAGGAATAGTCGCACACATAAGCCGACAAATTAACAGAAGTATCATCACTGAGTACATACATAACGTTATTACATCACGTAGTTCTTACATAAACAAACGGAAAGATAAATAACAACTCTCAGGCGTAGTGTCTGATCCACAGGGAAGGACGACTGGTTGACCCAAACCTAGAAATCCTCCGGGAAGTCCTCGTAGAAACTGTCATCTGTTACCCATCCGGGATTTTACCCAAAAACAATATAGCAACAAGTGTGAGTACATTCGTACTCCGCAAGTATAGTATGAGGATTCATGAGGCTCAAAAAGGCTAGACACTGTTGACTGCAGTTAGCATTTTTAGTAGGTCAACATTTCATTATTAATCATTATTAAGTTATGCTCAAACTCCCATTTATCTCACATGATCCACTACTAGATTTAAGAAAAGAAAGCATCAGTGTGATCTCATCATCATAGTTCATCACGTCTCAAGTAACCATTTATTCTGTGAGTTTTCCGGGCCGCTCGTGTCCGTGAGCACGGCTGTTATAACAGTTTAAACACTCTGCAGAGGTTGTGCATCTTTACCCGTGAGTCGTGTTACCCGTATGCCCGGGGCCCGTCGACCCCCTAACACTTCCAAGGTGAGCAGGCAGGGTACACTATGAAGCCTTCCATAGGCCTCTTCTAACCAGTTAGGGCCGCTAGGTTTCCTCGGCAGGCAGATATAGAGAACCCCCCTTTCGATGGCACAATTCCCGCAGGCTATACACATCTGAACAGAGGCAGTTCTATACCCAACGTGGCAAGCCCCTCTTGCGCCCTTTCGGGTAACCTCTAACAAGTTAGAAAAGATCCTACTACTGAGCTAAAGTCAGAGCCATTTAACTCCCACGGTTGCACTGTAAGTCCCAGCTTTTGCCCTACAGATAAGTCCTTACGGAGGGTTTAGGGCAACCTGATCACCATCATTTGCACCATCACCCTTTAGTTCCCCTACCATCATCATGATTATCCGTTGTTTCCATTAATCAATGTGTAGATCATGTTTAGTTAGAGCACTAGCTTTCTAACCAAATGCAAATAATCCCCATAGGAATCAAGGTACAGGTCATCAAATTGCTGGGAAATCCTTATAGTCGAGCAATATTAGACACATGCATAATGAGTATGTTATATAATGAATAGGACAACAAGGTAGGCCCATGCTATACTTGCCTTGGTTCACGAACTGCTGCTGGTCCTGTTGATCCTCGTACGCGTCCGGATTTCCGACGTACTCCTCACCGTCTGAACTCGTACGACACGAAGTACAACACACAATTCGGAGCAGACATACAAGCAAAACATAGCTACTATTAGAACAGTACACCAACAATAAATAAATCTGAATAAAATGTTTACCAAAATCATCTACGTCTCGCTACGATCACATTGACGCGAATTGCACGAAAATCAGAGCTACAACGCAAAAGTTACGAGACATTTACTATTCCAGAAGCTAGCTATTAACTAGATTTATTTGAGAAATTCAAAAGCTCTTAACAGGTCTAACAGTAGCACTATTGCGTAGATTATGAAATTATGAAACTAACGCAAGTTGAACGGGTCAAATCGGAGCTAAAACGACGATTTTATACACGTTTTACTGTAGTGGCAATTCTGTAAATAAATTGAAAACATTTCGGAATTAAAATAAAACAAATTCGGGAAATTCCTATCTGGCCGAGGACTGCGGGTTAATAAATGAAAAACACGGGGTCTCTTTAGCAAAGTTTGCCCCGAAGGGGTATCGGCTGCCCACAGCCGTTGATCGGATGATGGACGGCTGGGAAAGAAAAGGGGGGGGGGAAAGAGAGAGAGCCGGCCACCGGACCCAGAGAAGAAGACGGCGGCGCCGCCATGGGGCTCGCCGGAGCTGCTCGGCCGGGCACTCCAGGGCTCTATTCGCCAAACCAAATACATAGGGAGGATGCGGAGGGGATGGGGGTTCCGTTTTTGCCACTAACGCGGCCGGGGAAAGGCGCGAGGGACACCCGCCATGGCTGGCCATGGAAGAGCTCGCCGGAGCTCACGTAGAACGGCCCTAGAGACCGCAAATCGTAGAAATGAAGGTGCAAGGAGAGGGAGGGAAACACGGGGAGGCTCACCGAGCGGCAAATCGTAGACGGAGGAGGCTCGGGGCGAAGACCGACGGGGTGGGCGTATGGTGCTCCGGTGATGCGCCGCTGCGGGGCTTCGTGTGCTCAATAGAGTGGGGTTGGAACGGGAAAAACAGCAGGGGGAGGCGGTGAAGGGGGTTGCGGCTCCCTTTTTGAAGAGGTAGGGGCGCGGGGCGCTCCCACGCGCGGAGGTCGTGGGCGCGGGGGCGGTTGCGGCTTGACCGGCGCTCAGAGCGGGGAGACGGTTGGGGAAGACGACGCTGACGTGCGGGACCGGGCGGTCAGCGACCGCGGGAGAGGAGAGGTGGGCGCGGACGAGATGGGCTGGGCCGCGGCCCAAGAGGGAAGGCGCGGGCCGGGGGAAAAGGCAAGCAGGCCGAACGGGCCGCTCGGGCCAGAAGGAGGGAGGGGAAAAGAAAACAAATTTCCTTTTTCTAATTTGATTTTCAATTCACATTTCCAAATGATTTTCAAATCCTTTCAAAAATTTATCAAAACCACTCATCACAAAAATACTTGTGCAACAACATGAGTGCAAAAATAAATGATTAGCCTTATGGTTAATTTTAATTTCACAAAATTTATTATTCTCTATATTTAAATGCACACACACATAACTAATTAATTCATATTTAGCTATTTTAAAACAAAGCAAAATTTTAGGGTGTTACACATAAGTAACCAATGAATCTATATATAAATTACTCAACTATGATATTAAAAAACATGATTTAAAGTAAACCTGAGTTTGCATTTATGTGTTCAAATATTTGATGTGACGGAGAATCTTGAAAATTTTTGGGAACTAAACGTGGCCATATTGACGACGAAGGAAGAAGCTGCATTGAACAGTTTCAATTGTTGTTTAGAGAAACAGTGGAAGAGATAAGAACCATAGACTACGACTTTGACTAGCTCGTCTCTTGACTCGAAGTCACGGTCACCCCAACCGAGCCAGTCAATAAACGAAAGGCATATAGCCATCCAATCCAAGGGGATTGGGTCTCGCAGTGCACCATATGAGAAGCATTCTTTTCTTGCCAAGCTCCAACGATGGCTTGCGCGAGCTCATCAGCCCCCTTATATTCTCTCTCTTTCATGTGCCTCTTCTACTGCTTCTTCGTGCTATGCCTGCACGTACATTCATCGTCTTCAGTTTCATTCAGCTACAACTTCAGCAACTCAACTGATGACCCCTGCAGTGTCGAGATCGTGTGCCATCGTGATGCCGAGTTTGTGAGAAGCAGAGGTATCGAGCTGACAGCAAACCTCCTATCCGAGTTAATTAACAACCGCACAGGTCGAGTGTGGTACAAGTATCCAGTGCCGCTGTGGGACGAAGACAGCGGCGAGGCGGCAAGCTTCACCACTAGTTTCTCCTTCAACATCACCCCGACGAACTTCAGCCAGTACCAGCAGTGCAAGAACTGGTCATCTCAAACGGGCGACGGGATGGCCTTCTTCCTCGCGCCTTGGCCTTCTAACCTGAGCAGCGGCGGCGTCGTCCTGCCCAATGCAGACACAACGTTTGGCGGGTACCTCTACCTTTTCAACAGGAGCAACTATTTGAATGCAACGGGTGATGGTCGGGTTGTTGCCGTTGAGTTCGACACGTTCTCTGGCGGTAACAACTGGTGGGACAACAGCTCCAGCCAGCACATCGGCATCGATATCAACTCCATCATGTCCGTGGCGACCACAGACACACCAGGGATGAACAACCTCACCTCTCCCTTCACCAAGGCCGCCATGATCAGCTACAACAACGTGACCAAGAAGTTAGCCGTCGACCTGCATATGAACGGCGGCACCCCATACCGCGTCAACGCGAACGTCAACCTTACACAAAGCTTGCCGAAGACAGTGGCCGTCGGCTTCTCTGCATCAACTGGAACCTGCGTCGAGCTACACCAGCTCCTGTCATGGTCCTTCAACTCCACACTCCAAGGACCCAAGGCGAAGGCGGTCAAACCAGAGTCATCAGCGAAACTACTACTCCGGGTACTAGTTCCTGTAGCATCTGTCCTTGTTTGTGCTGCAGGTGTGGGTCTTCTCATATGGAGAGAGATGCGTGCAAGAAATGCCCAGCCACGCCAACAAGGGGCCGACAGCGAGGAATCCGATGAGCCAAACAACGGTGAGGTGGCTGCCGCCTTCGAAATGACCGTGGCTGGGCCAAGACGTTACCACTACCGTGATCTCGCCGCTGCAACTGGCGGATTTGCAGAGGAGAATTTGCTCGGGCGAGGGGGATTTGGCAGCGTGTACCAGGGCAGCCTCCCTAGTACTTCTAACGAGGATGAGATCCAAGGACAGCAGCAGGTAGCCATCAAGAAGTTCTCCTCAGAGTCATCGTCTCAGAGCCGGAAAGAGTTCGAGGCTGAGGTAATGATCATAGGCCGTCTTAGGCATCGCAACCTTGTGCGGCTGCTAGGCTGGTGTGATAGCCGCAGAGGTCTCTTGCTCGTCTACGAGCTCATGCCCCAAGGAAGCCTGGATAAACACATCCATAGCACGGACAGAATCTTAAATTGGCCCGAGAGGTACAACATGTTGCATCCTGTTCTTGTTTTAGTACTAATTATAATTATAATACCCGTTATAGCTATATCTTTTTGGCTTCACTATTCAATCAACCCTAACTCCTGATGAGCAGGGTTAGAGCATATATATAGTAGCAGAATTAATACTAGGCTTCATATTTACCACTTACAACTAATCAAAATTGTTTACCTTTGCGCACACTTTCTCTCTATATATGTTTTTACTAGCACAGCAATATGATACCCGTTAGATACTTCAAGATCTTTGTTCTGACCTAATACAAATATTTCATCATATATTTTTTATAGACTTTTCCCTTTGCATCACACCACCATGTAGAATACATATTCATTGGCTATTATTTCTACAAGCTATAGGACTGATTTTTAGATAATGGAACAAAATTCCAGCTTCTACCATCCGTGGATGGTACACAGCCGTAGCTATAGGACTGATGGCTCGATGTTTCAGAATTTTATGAGGATATATACGTGTAGTGTAGGATTTACCTTTTTTCTGCATGTATCTTGTGAATATTAAGGTGGAAGGTCCTCAGCGAATTAGTAATAGTAAAATTTTGCATGAACGCATTCACTGCTATTAACTAACCACAAAGTAAAAACCATTGGTGATATTTAAATTTATTAATATTAGGTACAAGATCATTTTGGGATTAGGCTCAGCGCTGCACTATCTTCACCGAGACTGGGACCAACGCGTTGTGCACGGTGACATCAAGCCGAGCAATATCATGCTTGACTCGTCCTACAACGCCAAGCTGGGAGACTTCGGTCTCGCACGCCTCGGTGACCATGGCACCGGCCCACAGACGACGGACCTCGTCAAAGGCACCATGGGGTACATCGATCCAGAGTTCGTCAACACGCACCGCCGAAGCACCGAGTCAGACATCTATAGCTTCGGCGTCGTCCTGCTGGAGATCGTCTCCGGCCGGCCACCCGTGGCCCGCTGGGATCCGTCTTTCTCGCTGCTCAAGTGGGTAGAGACCTTGTACTGCCAAGCCGTCGGCCGCATCCTGGACGCGGCTGACGCACGGCTGCGGGGAGACGAAGCCCACGACCGGCAGATGGAGCGCGCTTTGCTCGTGGGGCTCTGGTGCACGCACCGTGACCCCGAGCAGCGCCCATCCATCGCGGAGGCCATGCAGGCCCTGCAGTCTGAGGAGTGGAAGCTGCCGGCGCTCTCGCTACACATGTACAGCAAGCTGGGGACATCGCCATCTGCTGGCATCGTTGCCTCCACGGGCGTCAATTCTGGTGTCTCCGGCAGCTCGTTCTCTAGCGGCCTCCGCTCGGCAGACACCGCTGGGACGACGACAGGCTCGTCTGAATCGTAGTAATTGTGTCGCAGTTTAACTAAACAGCTTATTGTCGCTGCTCCCTGGTAGGAGTCTACATGTACTGTAATGTACTGTATGTAGTCGATCATTCTCTGATGGTACCTGTGCAAGTTTTTTTTTCTCGTTTCACAATATATCTGTTTGCGACAGCTGTGCTTTCTACTCCACGTACGTACTGGCAGATGAAGTAAGTTTCAGCTTCGTTTTACTACTTGTGTCCTGCTCGATCCAGCTTGAACGGTTTAGCTTGCCCTTAGATCGCCGCTATGGTTATTGTATAGTCCGGTTCATACACGTCTTTGTCGGACTTAGAACATGATTGAGTAGCACTCGAATTTACTTTTGAGTATGATACCATTCCTAAATACATTATATCTAGGAAGTTAAAAACGTCTAGGTAGCTGCTGCAGGGAACTTAAAAACGTCTTTTGTTTGGTTGGCTTTTGGTGCGCTTTTTCATTTCCATGACGCTGCGTCGGTCTTGCGGGATCGGAATGGATAACTCCGAATATAGATAGCCAAATACCTTAAATTATGGTTTCAGTGCTTAATTTTGCCAGCTCACCTCGAAACAAGAGGATCAGCGCGCGGAAGGCCGGCAAACGGGGGTGCGGAGAGGGCAATGCCCACGAGGTCACCTCTTAGGGAGGGGCCGCGCCTTGGGAGGCTGCTCGTCGGGACGGGCCGCACCTTGGAGGCAGCGTGCGGAAGGGACGATGACGGATCTAGTGCAGGGAGGCCGCGTGCAAGAGGGCCAGCGGCGGATTTAGCCCTGGGAAGCCACATGCGGGAGGGTCACCAATGGATCTGGCATAAGCGGCAGCCGGCAGTGCGGCGCACGAGAGGGCCGCGCCCTTGAGGTGACAGGGCAGGAAGGGCGGGCGGCCGGTGGTGCAGCGCAAGGGAGGGGCGACGGCCGACAGCTTGGCCGACGGGAGGGTCCATGCCCTCTAGGTGACGCGGTGAGACGGGCGGCAGCCGGCAGCGTGGTGCACGGGAGGGGCCACGCCCTCGAGGCGACACAGCGGGAGGGGCGGCTACTGACGATAGATCTGGTGCGACAGGAGCGGCCGCTTGCATGCTGGTGGTGTGTGGGAGAAAATGAGGAGAGAAGCAGCAGCAGGGTGTGGCTGCGGGGGTTTAGGTTTAGGAATTCTTCTTTTTTTTATTTTTTACAATGCATTTGCTATACTCTATAAGGAGCCAGACCAAAAGCTTGGGCGCAAACGCTAAATTTGTTGTGCCCGATTATTTTTTCTGTGTGGAATATATAAACCCACAGAATAATTATTATTTTTCTGTGTGTATTAACAAAACCGACAAAGTAATTAAAATTGTGAGTTTTCATATTTTTCTGTGTGTACTGAAAAAACACATAGAAAAGTTTATCACCCACAAGGCTATTTGAGTTTCCAGTAGTGAAAGATACACTCTAAAAACTCGAACAATAACTAGAATATCTAGACTTTAATTTGGTATACTCTAATCATTATCGCCAATAATAGTCATTAGATATATTTTTTATATAAAAAAGTTACCGCCTCTGGCAATATGAAAATCACAAAAAAATAACCTCATAATATTACATCTAAATTAACCACATGCCATAATAAATGTTATTCTAATTCAAAATATGGTCCTCTAAATTTGTATCTAAATTTCATACATCTTTCAATGTGAAAGTCAATTCAAAACAGCGCTCTAAATTTGCATCTAAACTACCCATCTGCTGTTAATTTAAACAACCTCATATCTGCTGTTATAATAATTTACAACAACCTCATAATATTTTTTATGACATTATGAGCCATAACGTAGACTACCCCTAACTATATATTAAATTACCATATATGTGATTATGAAAGATAATATATATCTTTTTTTTATAAATGCTTATGCTAATATCATCCGCCTCAGATCTTTCGTATCTACACATGTAAATATACCCCCAAACCACGCGCTCTCGGGCCATTTGGCCCTTACACTGAGCTATATATATGTCTACAATTAAATCGTGGGTAACTGATTAATTGCTAGCACGGTTACAATGTCAATACATCTCGACAGCCCCAAAGGAAAGACGACATGACATGATGCCCTATCGCTGGAGGGGGCCTTCAACAGAGTGACCCAGCCCAAAATCGTGTGCGTAGCACTGCAGTGTAACACTGCCATTTGCCTGCCAAAGTACAAACATGCATGATCAATCACTACTAGAAAAATTAACTTCAATCACCTTGTTTTGAACCATCATGATCAGTCACTGCTACAGAAATTAACTTTACGGGTGCGCATATCACATTAACTGAGCACTGGCACAGGCAAAGTTTTTGGAGACAACCCCGGTGTTTCCGGAGGGCAATTCGGTCTACCTGTGTTGAAACCCCTCTAATAAAAAGCATGATTTGCAGAGGGCAATTCCGTCCGCAAGTGGTTTGGGATGGCAGAACGAGTAGGTGGGGAGGTGGCATGTTAGGGTTAGTAATATAAAGGATTATTATATCCAATTTGGGCACCTAAACTCTTGCCTTTTTCAATTTTGCCGCCTAGAACCATATGAAAAACCACTCACAACTGTCTCGGAGGTCAAAATTGAATGGTTTTGATAATTGAGGTGCCAAAGTTAGACAAAGGCAAGAGTTGAGGTGCCAAAGATGGACACAATCAATTACTTTATCTTTTAGTATGTTATTGCAAAAAGTTATATATTTAGATTTCTTTAGGCTTTAAATATTTAGATTTACTTATTCATAAATATTCACATGTAATGAAATATTTATCTATACTTTTATTGGATTTTTTTGTATATTAGGTTATTAAAATATTTATGTGCAATACTCACCAAAATGACAAGAACAAGCATGAGAATCAAAGACAATATAACGAACAAAAATAAGCTACAAATAAGATTTTATATTGCTGGTTCAAACAAAAAGCCTGCATTGATATTGTTTTGCTGATGCTGGGTCAAGCCATGACCCGACATTGGAATATCACTTGGCAATGTTATTATATCACTGCAGGTGTGTGGTTCGAGCCATCTATGATATTATGCTAGTTCATACTGTTAAAAACTTTCTGTTAATGATAATTTTAAAATTATAATGGATCATATTATAATTACTGATAATTAAAAACTTTTACTAATGATAGTTGAGGTGTCAAAATGGACTTAATTCTAATATAAATGGGCTTATCCCTTGCTTAGGTTGGTCTTATAGGATGTCCGTTTTTGCATGTGACGTCTAGCTAGGATACCCCCTCTAAGAATTTATTTGCAGATACGGGTGTTTCTTTGTTGCCTTGGTAAATACACCATCTGTCTCTAAGAATTGCTGAATATTTTTTTTGTGACATGGTGAATTTTTTACTGTCTGTTTAAATAAAACAGGTTTCGTCTCTCCTAAAATTGCATTGTATGCACCGTAAACTGGTAACAAGTGGTAGATCAGATCACTGGATGAACACCAATTATTGGGACGAGGATACTAAAGCAGACGGAATGGGGACAGACATGCCTACCATGCTCCACACACGACAAAACTGGAAATTTGGGGTGAAAAGGACATGAGATTCACTATATATATGCCATGTGAGCAGGAGCTTGATAAATCTGCGCATATAGAGAGAATCGGGGCCGTTTAGTTGAATTGAATTCATTCTAATAATTACAATTTAGACATATATTAATTAAGCTAATATATTTGTATATGGAATATATTTGTATATTTATTGTTAGGATTACAAGGGACATACTTATATGTTTCATTTCTATTGTAGGAAGTGAGTTGAAGAGTGTGCCATAAGTTGGAGAGTAGAATTAAAGTATATTGTCTTATAGAATCTATTTCTATCTCTCACCATATGAATTTAAGATAGGCTTATCTGTGAGTCTGGGAAAGTTATGGAATGTTAAATTCCAAACCAAATAGCCTAATTTATTAAACAAATTTCAATTTTCCTCCAAAATGACGGGTTCCAAATAGCCCCTAAGAGAAAATAAAGGGATACGGAGTAGGTGCTGCCGTCGTCAAGTCATCTCCCCACTAAGATGTTGGTGAGGAAAATGACCTCCGCTCCGGCGGTCTCCGACAGAAATTAGTGGTGTCACTGCATGTCCACATGCCTGCAGTCCCACTTTGTTTGACATCGAGCTCCACAAATTTCAGAAAATGATGACACATTACTGCTCGCAAACAGTACCATTCCTGGCTTTTCGTGATTCCCGGGCATACATGGGAACACCAAACACCCTTGGAGGCACTGGGAAATGGGGAACGCCAGCCTTCTACGCCCGCCGGCAGGAGCACTTTCATGGCGATCACGGTGCTCGTCGTCCAGCGGGTACAGAACAGAAACCAAAGAAAGGATAGGACAACAAAGCAGAGTTCAAGAGGCAAAAAAAGGAGATAATGAAATAAAAAAAAGGTAACAAAAGACTATCCACTAGACTAAAAGGGGTGCAGACTTTTCCTTAACTGTGTGTAACAACAAAGAAATTTCCTTGATGAACCCATACTTGCACCTTCATGTTGCTTTGAAGATGAAGTCATTTCTTTCTAACCAAAACACTTATGAACCCAGCGCAATGGAAATATCCATGAAGAATGGCAGCCAACCTAAACTGGTTTTTGAGATATCAAATGCGTGAACATGAAAGCATCCTCTATCAAACTGAAGTTTACAATGTTCAAGCAACTACTAGCCAAAGAACCATGGAAGAAGATATGATCCAGAGTTTATTCCGTGAAGTTTATACAGAGCACACGGTCAGAACTGGTCTGGTTTTCCCATTGGGCATTGGTCTCGTTGTCAACTGGATCGGTCCTTCCATCCATTTTGGTCATCTTTTTATTTTGCTATTAGTTTTGTGCCAACCACCTTAAGCCTAATTTGGAAGCAAAGGGGAGCCAAACCCAGGGAGCGAAAACCTCCTATGAAAAACTAAAAGTGTTATTCAAATAACATCTCCATAGATTGCTCACCCTAGGGAACGTCAGCAGCGATCCTAAGGGGATTTAAGTCTCCAAACCAGCCCTTATGGAGTCTCAACAACACCTTGTAAATCTCCAACTGACCTGTAACATTAAAAAAATTGCTTGCAGCACAGCTAATGAATGTGGGTCCGAAAGGCAGAGACTACTGTTTCAAGGCAAACTGTATGAGCTCAGCAATGTGTTCCTCGCAGACGAGCTTCTCGCACTTATCTCTTATCCACATCAAAGAATAGCTAGTCTAAAGCTGCTCCTAGAGGACACCCTTAGGGCGTCCCAGATGAGCTCCTGAAATCACCGGCTGATATGGCACCGAGCCAGGTAAAAAAGAAGAAAAACAAGGTAGCCGTGAGGTGGGCACAGGCAAGAAGAGGCCAAACATTTTACCGGAACTGTACGACACTAGCGCCGAACTCGTCGCTAGCGACCGGATTTTTCGTTATTCTCTCAGCTCCAGGTAGACTGTCAGGTAGACTGTCAGATAGCTCTTAGGTAGGATAGCCATTGGTGCAAATGAAAAGTTGCACTTCCGGCCAGCACAACAGTGCAATTTGGCGCGGGATGCCAATTCCGATGTGGACAGCGCCTGACTGGAGAGCAATAGTTAGGGTGCGTTTTAGTTCACGAAAGGAAAATTTTGGGTGTCACATCGAATGTGTCGAAAGGACGTCAGGAGGAGTTTTCAGAAAATAATAAAAAAACAAATTACAGAACCCGTATCTAATGATACTAATTAATCCGTCATTAGCACGTGTTGGTACTGTAGCACTTAAGGCTTTTCATGGACTAATTAGGCTTAAAATATTCGTCTTGCGATTTCTCCGAGAACTGTGAAATTAGTCTTTTTTTCATCTACGTTTGGTACTCTATGCATGTGTCCAAACATTTGATGTGATGAGTCGAGGCAAAAAAAAATTTTGCGAACTAAACCAGGCCTTAAAGGTCGGTCCAGATCAACTCATTGGCCACTTTTCAGATATTGGAGATACTCCTACCTAAGAGCTCTATAATTTTATAGTTTACAATATTTTTGCTTACTTTTACTAAATAATTAATTTGATGTACAGATCTACTATAGACATCTGAACATTATATTATATCAATATTAGACCTGTTCAGTAGCACTTCTCTACAGCAGCACTACTACGGCTGCTGCAGCCAAGTCTCACAGGCTATTGTACAATCAGTAACTGTTGCTCCGAAATAGTGTAGCCGAATACAGCCATTTTTGTATCAAAATTAGTGATAAATTGTAAGTACTTTCCACCAGTTCCATTGGTGGTAAGTACTTTCCGCCGCTTCAATCGGTGGTATTAGCATAGTTTTGCAAACTTTTTTTAACAATTTCTTGTGCAAAAAAATTAATTATATATATATAAAAATTTGGCCTTCTCTTTAACTCTTTCATCATGAACGAGCCCAGTGGACATTGTAGGTCCTCGTTTTCCTAGGGTCTAAAGCGGGACTTAAAGTTGAGACACCTTAATATTAATATATCATAACATTGATACTTCATATAGATATATATGAAATGTTACCAATAAATGTTTGAAATATATAAAAAACACTTTTTTTATCATACTCCATTCATCCCAAAATAAATAACTTTCATGAAATTTTCAAACAGATTAAAGACGCTGGTAAAAGATGCATATATTCTCATCTACCTTTCCTGAAGGATATCTCTTAGATTTTGCGGTTATCATTTGCATGAACCTATGATTAGCATCTGTATTAGAAGATTGTGTCCCATGTTTTTGTAGAATGTTGTTTTCTGAGAAAAATTTTAAAGCTCGTAAAGTTATTAATTATGGGACAAAGGGCGTGCTGATGCTGTTTCCATTGGAAGCAACGCTCAGGTCATCAACGCGAGGTACCAGATGCGGCCATGGAGGAAGACGCCGCCGTCGGGTCGTGGCTGTGATCGATGGGGATGGGCACAGCTGCCGCCAGGACCATGGTCTTGCCGCCTCTGCCTGGACCATGTTGTCTGACCTTGCCTTCCCTGTATTATGGGATTAAATTTGTTGAGGCTGGGTCCGTCGCAAATGAGGCGGAGGGAGTCCCGGACGCCAGCGACCCGGCCACCGGCGAGGACGTATGTGGAGGGGAAGGGCAGGCATCCGATGGGACGAAGCGAGTATGAGGCGGAGGTGGAGGGGATTGGCGCGGAGGAAACTAAATCGCGCCAAACTCAACTGGATCCCACGCAGGCGCAGATGAAGCGAAGACGCCATGCCCCCTACAGCACGTCTCTGGACCGACGACGGGAACTCAGAGCACAAGCCTCCCTACCCTCCTCTATCTCCTACAGTACGGCGGGATTTTTTTTTGCAAAAAACACATCATACAGACAGCAGATACAGAATCCGTCGCATGAGGTGTTCGGATACTAATAAAAAAATAAATTACAGAATCCGTCAGTAATCCGCGAGATGAATTTATAAAGCTTAATTAATCCGTCATTAACACATGTTTACTGTAGCACAGCATTGTCAAATCAGGGACTAATTAGGCTTAAAACATTCGTTTTGCAAAATAGTCTCAATCTGTAAATTTAGTTTCGTAATTAGTCTATATTTAATATTTCCTAGGGACGGCGAATAAATTTTAGGAGGAGAACCAAACACCCCCTAAGGCGGCTGCTGCTGTGGTGTGCATCCTTTGATAATGATCTTACATTATTGTTGCATGCAGGATGGAGCAACAATGCTATTGCAATATACTCCCTCCATCTGGAGGCGGTAGTATAGATGTCCTTTGTGTACGTCAACGACAAGCAAGCTCGTGACCCGCGTGCTTTTGCGCAGGCCTGCTGCCATCGATTGTGCAGTGCAGCAGTGACGATGTTCTCCGCGCTACGCCATCGAGGAAAACGATGGAGAGAATGGTCCCCTAGGTGCGTCTGTTTTATCCTGGCATATATAATATAGAAGAAGTTGCTAGTGCTGTCACTAACACAGCCATGTTCGCACTACAAGTTGCTAGTGGTGTCACTACATGTTGATTTGAGGTTGTGAATTGATGTTGATTTGACTTTTTAAATTGAATGGTCTAATCAATTTGATCCTCTAATTATTGTGTCAATTAGAGAATGTGAGGATTGTAACTGAAGCAAAAGGTTGCGTATATGTCAATTTAGTATCTCAATCCAGAAACACTATCCTTTGATACCTATGTTCCAGCACTAACAAAATAGAGAAATGCTTGGACAATGTACTGTTGCTTTAACCAATCTTGATAAAATTTTGGGGCCTGAGGTCATAACTGGCGTGAGTCACTGATAACAACTCCTATTACCATTGACGCGTCTAGTTGGGATGGGTCTTTGATAACTAGCCATTAGTGACACGTTTTGTTTACTGGCCATGGGATCAGTGACATGTTCTATTTACCGACATCACTGATCTATATTAGTGACGCGTGTCAATTATGCATCACTGGTTAAGGTGTCTCGTTTTGTGCTATTTTGTCAGAGTGTGCTGCTGCTGCTGCTTGGACTATGACTAAACATTGATAATAAACCCTATGATAAGAGTCCAACATAAGATTATGTTAAATCTCAACAAGGAGATAGCAGATCGGCAGAACACCCAACAAACTTTGTGAATCGCTCAGGGGCTATAACCATGGGGTACAGTCACGTGTACCTTCTCGTGGAGCCAGGACAAACCCGAGCACACCCTTGGCCATCACTCAGGGCCCAGCGGCTCAGCCATGGCCCAAGCCAGACCTCTACCCTGGCCACTGCTTGGGCCTTTATCTGGATGCCAATTGACATCCCGGCGGCAGGAAGCCAACACAAGAATCTGTCAGGTGCCCAGAACCTGCCAGATGCAGAGGTGCTGCACCATCTGCCCATTCCACGGACATGAGGCACTGCCAAACACTCCATCAGCATGGTCATACAAGACGCACGCATCAGGACAAGGGACTTCCCAAGACCTAGGGGCTAAGAGCTTTAGGCCCGCTTGTCAGCCCCTCTAGGCAGGGGAGGCACCTTGCACACCAAGAAAGCCTCGAGAAAGGCCCACCGGGGGAGGCTGCACAATGATAAACAGCACCTAGTAGTCAAGCGCCAGACTATGGCAACAATGTCAGGGAGTGGTTGCGACATTGTCGGCCCCCCAAGATGACAAAGGACCAGACAATGCCAAGACAAAGGAACGGCAAGAACCTAACAGAGATGCCTAGGTTAGAACCAATCCTTTTTGTATGGCCCATGCCCTCCTCAGTATATAAGGTGAGGCATGGGATCCTATAGGAGAGAACAATCGAAACCATTGACAACCGAATGGCAGAACGATTAGCCCGAGGTAAAAATGAAGAACCCAAGGATAGCACCATGCAATCCTTGCCTATGTCTCTCTCATCAATTCCTCCATTGTAGACCCTCGATTGAGCATTTTTAACGCAAAGAATACCACATTACTGGACATAGGGCTTAGAAGCCCAAACTAGGATAAACAGATTGTGTCCCTTGCGTGTTTTGTTTGTTCGAGCCACCGGAGACCCACACATCGATCTCCAACGAACAAACTTGATGCTTGCCACGGTTCTGAACCCGCACATAGCTAGCACAACAGGTATGGAGCGCGTCGTGTGTGACCAGTGCTGTGAAGTGGCTAGAACCACCCGCTTCGCCGTTGAAGCCAAAGACAGTGTCCTGAGGGCAATGTGCACTTCTCTAGTGAAATCGTCACCACCGACGGTTCCTTCACCCTACCCAAGTTCTTAGCTTTGAGCATGGACTAGTCGCCGACCGTAGAGGCAAACTTTGCCCTCTTGAGGAGACTTCGTTGGGGGACAGCGACTCACCGGTATAGTACCATCCACTGGCCTCCTAGGAGCCAACTTGGAGGTCATCCTTGCCCAATAGATTTGACTAGGTCTCGTCCCGAACCCCACCATGTCGGAGCACCGCCGGATGTTTGTATTCTACACGTTGGCGAGTGTCCATGACAAGATCATCATTGGAGTAGAACTACTGCCACCCCACCGCTTATGGTACGTCCTCCCAGACATCCTCTATGGGATTCAGAGCACTGCCGCATTGTTCCAGCTCAAGCTAGAGCGTCTCATGAGATGGGAAGCACCACATGGTATCGTCCTTTTGGGCAAGGCGGGGGTCAACGTTCGGTCACCGAGAAACTTCCTGGAGGGACTTTCAGGCCTCGGACCATAGTATGACTCCAATGAGGCCGACGGCTATTCCACGTCACGCGAGTGCCTCTAGTCCGATTATGTTCAATAATGGTAAATGCACGTAATATATAAAAATATTACAAAGTTATTTAAATTATCTTTCATCATGGCTGAGATGGACAGTTTAGGTAATTATAGACATGGTTCATTTAGATGAAAATTCAAGGGTTATTTTGAAGTATCTTCGACCGATAAACAATTAAAATAGTAGGACAGATGCCAAACCAATGATTTATGGTTTCCATACGGTTGGCAAAAATTGTCTCATTATTTTAGACTGTCAGACCTCTTTTACCGCCAGTCCAGCACAAGTGTATCTTTTTGTTCGGTTGATAGATTATATCCTATGTTTCATTAATAAACCAACTTTATTTCTATTTTTTATTTAAATATTAACCAACGGAGAACATCATGAGTTGTGATATCTTATTAATACATCAACCAACCATTAACGTGATCGTTAAAGACTAATATTTTATGAATATATTATAGAACCTTTAATGTGGTATGTCATCCTATTAGATATTTTATTAACCAACGGCCCATCAATATTTCCTCCTGTGTGTGGCTAGGGCTTTTTTTCTTGATATTTTTGGATATTTTCTATTTACGATGATGAAGGTGAGTCATTTTGCTAAAAAAACAAAATAGACCCCATTGTTATGGATAGTTGAGTCTTCCAATTAATGTCCATATGTTTTTGATTAATTTGAGAATTTCTTGCATTTGGCCTTTTTCCTAGCATGTCTGGTGAGAATTGACATAGACCCTCTCTTGGGACCTCTACTTAGTAATATTAAGAGAACCAAACATATTTGTATGTGGTACAATATATTTTCCAAAAAGTTTTAGAATTGACTGATTGGACATGTGTTACTCTTAATTCATATATGAGCACATTGGTGAGTTTTGGTCAAACGCGAGACAGTAAACCAATTAGAACTAGATGATACCCTGCGCGTTGCTGTGGGGTTTTGTTGTGTATACGTAAGGAGAATTTATAGAGGATCATAGTGTGTTTATGTGGGATTTTAAGAATAAATTTAGATAAACAATACATAATAGTGTGAATACATACGGCAAAGAGTAACACCATCTTACTGATCCATCTTTTAAAGAACCATTAAACAAACTTATTGACATTGTTAAAAATTAGAACATGATAAAATAAAAGGTGCATGAAAGTAAACATTAGCTCGTTTTTTTTTGGTTTTCTTTTAGCAGCATCAACTGCTGGAGCAAAACTGACAAAATAGCGTAGGATTACAGTTTACATAGAGAACGCACATGAATAGTGTCAAAATCTGCTGTCCACTTCTTTTCAAGGATTAGATAATTCAGGGCTGCCAAGTCTAGTAGAAAAGCATTCACCTGACGTGGCAGAGAACTCCATGGCCGTCACCGAGATGTTTTGAAGCCGTCCGGTGGAGCTGCCGCCTTTCTATCACCAGATTAGTCGGATTGGCACCTGGACAAACCAGTTAATGTAGTACATTGGTTGTGATGATTCACGGACACAGGAAGATAGTAGCGGAGGCTTGGTGCAGCCTTCAGGCTTTAATAGTGGCATCTAGAATGCACAACTCAAACATACTACTCCCTCCGTCTACAGCAATTCTAGGATTTGGAAAATGTCAAAATAACAGCATCATATATAGAATTACAGGTACAGCTTTTAGGAGCTTGGACCCACTTGATTAAAAAATCAGCAAACCACATTCATCCGTCGTGTCCACAAACCACCGCTGTATGCACCTCCAAGAAAAATCACAGCGTGTTCGCTTGCCAAATCAGGCAGCCAGCCAGTAGTGTTTTTTTCTCAAAAAAACCGAGTAGTAGTTTCAGCTAGCCAGATCAGCCCAAGCAAACATGCTATCAATTGCCAACTTTGGCACAACGACCGACCCTACTGGCCTACCCATTCACAGTTCGCAGCAGCTCCCAAATCCCAATCTAGATCCACGCAACCTTCACCTATCTCCCACGCTGTCGTGCTGGCAAGGCTCCAGTCCGCATCCTCGTCTCTTCCCCGCACAACTCAGTCCCCACGCCGCTGCACCTTGACGCCTCCTTCCTCTGCCTTCTCTTCTGAGCGCATAGCTGCGCCTACGCCGACATCTCTGAGATGCCCGGGGGGCAGGATCCGCTTTTCATGTCATGGGTTGTGCTAGCATCGGCTCATCTATTCCCATGGATGGCGGCGATGCTCGTGCGTGGAGGTGTGGGAGGGCGATAGCTCTGGACCGGAAGGTGAGGAAGCTGGCAGAGGAATTCAGATCTAAAGGTGTGCTTCAGAGCTCGTGGCCTCGTGAGTGCCGGAAGAGAGACAGGCGCAGCAGCCCAGCAGACAATCATGACTATTTAATTCGGACACCTAGGTTTTGAAACGGATGCGACTTCTCAACTTTCCTGGTAGATGTGGCTTGTGAGTGGATGCTTCTCAGTCATGCTTGGTACACGTGATGGAGCAACTAACGCCAACCTCAATGGGGATTTCATGGTGTTTCATGGCCATTAAATACACTGACATGGCACTGTGTTAATGAAGAGAGAGATGATAAAAGTTTCATGGGAGTAGAGAGAATGAAACTCTTCTGCACTGTTTCTAAAACATGAGTGTGTTGGAAACTGGGATATGAAATTGGCATTGAGACTAGCCTAATAGCAGTATCCCCTAAAACAGAGCCCTTACTTTTATTTGGGTGCTACCCCCACTTTGGGGGCGCTGTTCTCTGGACTGAACTCGATCAGGAGCCCTCAAAACAAAACCCCTATTCTTAATTCCTCTATTTCCCCACACATATGTACATATGTATTTAGAGCATCTCCAATAGGACTCCTACTTGGCCTCCTACTCTAGATTTAGGCAGTGGAGTCCAATAAAACCAACTCCAATAGGCCCCCTACTAGCCCCCCAACATTTGTTGGCTTCCTATTTTTCCCCTCCCACCCTCTACTCCCGTGGGCCCCGTACTCCACTGTGCAAAACTGAATCGCTCTTTTTCCTCCGTAATCCGCACGCTCGACTCGAGCGACCACGACTTCCCTTCCTTCCGCGGCGCCGCCGCCCGACCTTGCCCGCCTCCGACCTAGACCCGGCGGTGGCCCTCCCCCGGATCCTCCACGACGCTACAGCCCCTTCCGGCCGTCCCTGTTCGACTCTAGCAGTTCCCCTGCTGCCCCTGTCAAACTCCGTCGCCTAGGCAGTACCCGGTGGTGCTCCCTGGCATGGGCCGGCCTCCCCGACGGCGCGGCGGCCGCAACTCCTCGCTGCGGCGCTGCACCTCGACTCCTCCAAGCGGGCGCCGCGAGCACCTCCACGGTAGCGCGGGGGTGGCGCGACTTCCCGGCATGGGCGGCGCAAGCACCTTGGCTCCTCCACGCGAGTGGCACGACTTCCCTGGGCAACAGCAGCATTCTCCACGCCGGGCGGATCTGCTCCTCCAGCCATAGCCTAGCGCGGCACCTCCCCGGCGTACCTTTTCGTAGTTGATTCTGTGCTAAAGAGAAGATAGAGGATGACGTGTAGGCCCCACCTGTCATTCTCTCCTAAAATGAATTTGGGTAGCACTGTTGGAGCAAACAACGAAATATAGGTCGTATAGAAATTGGTAGCTACCTAAATAGAAAAGTAGGAGGTGTGTTTTAGGTAGTATTGTTGGAGATGCTCGGATTGGGGTCAGAGAAGTGGAAGGGATAGTGGGAAGGAGATCAGATGGAAGCAGGAAAACAAAAGTGGAAGAGGAATGGGAAGGAGATCAGATGGTGTTAGAATAGTTCAGGTGTTAGAAAATAGTATGTAATGAGCAGTGTGAATGAGTCGTGATGTAATGTGTGGTGTGTATGAGTCTAGATGAGTGTGTGTGGTAGGTACCATCTAGATGTATGGATCACCTTGTATATCGAGTCTTGTACATGCATGCCACGGTGGGGGCTATTCCCACCCATATAAACACGAACCGTGAGCCGAGGCAAAGGCATCACGTTAAACTAAAATACTCTTTCTCTTACATGGTACCAGAGCCACACAAATTCCTCACGGAAATAGTTAGATCATGGCGCAAGAAGCTGCTGTGTTCTCCTTCGGTGTCTTCCTTCCACAAGTACAAGACAAGCTCACCTGGGGCAACTACACCATGTGGGAAGCCTAGGTGACTGCCACCCTCACGGGTGCTCATCTTGCCGGCTTCATCAAGCCCACCGCCCACCCTCCAGCGGAGTTCCTGGAGGTTGACGTCGCTGCCACGGCGGACGGCAAGAAGGCGGATCCAGTACCAAATCCGGAGTACGAGAAGTGGATCGCTAAGGACAGTCAAGTCCGCGGCTATCTCTTCTCTTCGCTCTCCAAGGAGATTTTCTCCCAAGTTTCTTCATCAACAACATCGGCCACGCTCTGGGCGGCGATCCAAGAACACCATGCGTCGCAGTCCCGTGCGCGGGTCATCTCCACGCGCATGGCTCTCGCAAACGCCACCAAGGGATCCTTGACGGTCGCGGAGTATTTCACGAAGATGAAGGGCCTTGCCGACGACATGGCGTCGGCGGGGCGGAAGCTGGATGATGAGGAGCTTGTCTCCTACATCCTCACGGGACTCGGTGATGACTTCGAGTCCGTCGTCTCCGCAGCTATGATGTGGGTCGAGCCCCTCTCCGTCGCGGAGCTGTACGCTCAGATGGCGAGCCACGAGCAGCGCAAGGCGCTGTGTGATGGGGGCTCCTACTCCTCCGTCAACTCTGCAGAAAGGGGCGGCAGTGGTGGTGGTCGCCCTCCCTCTTTCCGCGGCGGCCGTGGCGGTGGTGGTCGCGGTGGTTTCGGCCATGGACGAAACAACGGTCGGAACGGTGGTCGCAACAACAACAACAACAGCTTCACCAACAAAACTTTTCTTGCAGATGTGATCTGCTAGATATGTGGCAGGAAAGGCCACGGTGCTGATCGCTGCTACGAGTACATCGGCTACCCAAAGAAGAGCGCATCCGCGGCATCAACATCCTACGGCGTAGATACAAATTGGTACATGGACACAGGTGCCACGGACCACATCACCAGCGAGCTAGATCAGCTCATAGTTCGTGATCGCTACAACGGCAATGATCACGTACATACAGCCAGTGGATCAGGTATGAAGATAAATCATATTGGTCATAGTACTTTGAGTTTTCCTACTAGTAATCTTCACCTTCGTAACATATTACATGTTCCACAAGCCCACAAAAACCTTGCATCTGTTAATCGTATTACTCGAGACAATAATGTGTTTCTAGAATTTCACCCGATCATTTTTTTGTCAAGGAGCAGGGAACGAGCAAAACCCTACTCCAGGGCAGATGTGAGCATGGCCTCTATCCTCTTCAACCCATCAATAAAGAAGTTTTTGCTGCCGTCAAGCCAACCACCTCATTATGGCATCATCGACTCGGCCATGCGTCCATTCCAGTAGTTCAACGAGTTATTAGTCAACATAAACTTCCCTACATTCATGATTACATTTCCACTAGTGTGTGTGATGCATGTCAACAAGGGAAAAGTCACCAGTTGCCCTATCCTAGATCAACTAGTGTATCCAATTCTCCTTTTGATCTTGTTTTCTCTGATGTTTGGGGTCCTGCTCCC